>JAODXP020004404.1:0-39132 GCA_027497455.2 Sardinella longiceps | reverse complement strand
TATGGTAGCCGAACGCATCATGCCCAGAAATGATAAATAAACAGCAGAGGGTAGAATGACAAATTTGTTTCTCTCTCAGTTAGTTGGGTTGGGCCGAAGCACAAGGCTGCAATTTACAAGAAAATACCACAGTATTCATCTTTATTTCTGTGTATCATTGCAGTGCAGCGTATAACTACAAGATCTGGCGCGTGGTTGAAAACTTTCATCGATATTGCTTCCTTTGAGCAAGATAAAATTCCAAATCATAATATGCAACTTACGGTGAACCCATATCGCACTGACACGTTGTTATAGTGAGAGAAATTGTTTAGTGGTACAATTAGTCACCTCTGTCCATCTACATTCCACGTGTTGTTGTTTGTGTCGTGTTGCAAATGACGAAAATGGATAGTGTGCAATTTACACTGCATGCAACGTGATGATGTCACCTCTGAGAAAGGGCCTGCAGAAGCTCCTCACGGTGTTGCACTCTCATTTTGTTGGTTGTATATTTTGGATCTTCCCCCAAGCTGTCAAGGCCAAGGACCTGAATTTATGAGATAAATTGCAAAAGAATAGGCAGATAAAACACCAAAAAAACAAACAAAGTGATAATTATGTTGTGGCTATGAATTAATCCATTCGATTCCCCATTAGTTGACTGACATAGCAATTTGTACGTTAATTTGCACTTCTGTCGCCATGTGTCATCTGAACTAACGCGAGATCGACATTACTGGGTAGTGAACTACTCTACATCTCGCGTTAGTTCATATGAAACATGGTGACGAAAGCTTACAAGCTAGATAGAGACAAGCTGTAAATATAACCTTATATCTGACCTAAGTCTGCAATTTCAAAGTTCTCTATGCCTCGTTTTAAATGTAAACACCCACGGGAATCTACGGAATGAAGTTTGCTGTAACTTTGAGCTTCGTCAAAGGTAGAAATTATGGAGGTAAGCTACAGTATTCAACTCAGACTATGAGGTGCCAATTGACTCCAACGTTAAGCCTGTTCGTAGCCAATCAGTTAACTAGTCGTATTCCCGAGAGGATGGGTCGGGTGCAAGTGAACTATGGGCGACAAGACCGTGCTCCGATCATTATTTAACATATTTTAAAACAGAATCAAACCGGCTTTCTCCTTAAACATCCCAGTACATGTTTATTACTCTTAAACTCAAAATTGCAAATAGGCCAATACAAGTATGAGTGTACAAGTGCAAAAAAATGCACTGTGTAATGAAAGTCTGTGGCAATGGGTGTGATGATAAATTATTGGCCTATAAATACTATGGGCCGATGGGCAACAGGCCGATAGAGACATTCAACAGTTTGTTCATCACAGGTATGAGAGTTTGTTGTGCATTTGTTTGAACTGTTGTGATCGTCTTCTATGCTGTTTTTTATCATCGTATAATTATAAATAATTAAATCAATCAATATTTTCTTACACAGAGGAAGAGGCTACCCGTTTTCATATATAACCTGGTAGGCTACTTCACTAACTCTGATGAATGAATCGCATGTCTCAAATCACACACTTGAACAGTGCGATCACACTGAAAACAGAAACTACAGTCATCAATCTGAATGTTTGTTTGAGCCCAGGCTTCTAACTCAGCAGTTACAAAGCAGTTCATGAATCACTGGGTTGTGAGGATTTACACATACTACCACCAGCTAGCGCATGTCCAACAATGTCCTTCAAACAAACTGAATCAAAACTGTTTCAAAATCTATTTGTTACTAAAACAATTTATTACTAAATGATTTAAAGAGAAACTATGCAAGACCAGCCTGTGTGTCCTGTTGTTGCAATGAATGAGAAAATGCAGGCTCATCGCATAAATTATAAAGATGCGTGTGTAACGAACATTTAGCCTGTCTGCGTTTGCGCATGTTAGCACGCTGTTTTGAATTTGTTTGCATACGCGCGGGAACATAGGGGGCTGCGTACGCTGCAGCCCCCTATGTCAGAGCGTCAGCCCCCCTGGAGGGGGCTGCGATTAGGCTAGATATTTATTGATTTACTCCAAATCAATCATTAAATTTCATATTCATACATGACTTGTATAAAGCAGAGTGCAAAACTAAACTAAGTAGGCTCGTAGGATAACTGACACAACAGGTAGGCTGCCAATCAGAATTCCAGAGAAGCTGATCAATGGTCCGGACTTTGTTTTAGGCTATCAAGCATAGAAAATTCTGCATTTTTATCCGACCCTTCCTAAATGAAAATAAAAATATGTTTACATCCACTAATAGACTAACTACTGTGCCCAATAGTTCAGAAAGCTCTAGTGGACAGGCTGACCCATATAGCCTAGCTATTAACAAGAGAATGCCTCCTCCTAACCTCCTCAACGTTGACAGCAATTCTCTGAGAGCGCACTGTTCGGTCAGGTCTGACAGCAGTTTGGAAGGCCAGTGTGGCCACGAAAAAGAGGAAAAGATCTGTTCTCAAAATTGGCTATCAAAAAATTACAGGCCTACTCTTAGTTCTGATGTTTTTTTTTCACATTTTGCATAGTAGCTATTGCCATTTAATAACAGCTTCATCTTGATTATCAACCAAAGACAAGACAACGTAACCTGTTATGTCTTGAATGGATAAAGTTCATTATTTGTGAGCGTTCACCACCAAAATATAATCATGTGTTCCTTGTCCTCATAGCCTATCCGCACTGTCCGACAATTTCTGTAGGCTACAGAACTTTTCAAGGTATTTGAAGACAAGACAAACGTCCACAAACATATAACATATTAACATGCGCCACTGGTTGGATCGAATAAGTTAGTAGAAATATTTTTGCTTTAACCGAGCTACCACTACAACTAATCTAATTTGGAATGAGTGAAAGCAAGCGAGAGAAAGAGAGAGAAATACCGGTATGTTGGGTTGAGAAATGAGAGCAAAGCAGTGGAGATAGAAGATGTGCGCAGGGGTCTCCGACTGAACGATAACATTCTCCCTGTAACTGCGCTTTATTTGAGGTTCTCTCAGATATACCCTACCTAGGCTATCTATGTTACACGGAAAACTTAGGTTACTGAGAAGACAAAAAACAGGTGGAAATTCTGTTTGGCAGGCTATAGCCTATTTTAAAAGACCCTTGCAAAAGTAGGCTACTTTGTTCGGATTTCTAACCGATTAAAATCATGAACATATTTTATTGACTTGTCTTTTCGTATTTTGTCTCTAAATCACGATGGATGTTGAACAGATATAGACAAACAATACAGACAACAATCACTCATCACTTCTAGATAGGCATTGTAGGGCCTATGTATGCCATTAGTGGTGTGCGCAATCAGCAGAAGAACTGCGCTGCGACTCATCTCCTGGAAAAATGTTTGGCACATTAGGGTATAGGCCTATCTACCCGCTGTCGCACTAGAATACGCACCCTACAACAGCCAATAGTTATTCAACAGCAGAGACAGACAAACTTTTTCTGATGTTGGCTATTTCAAAAAAAAAAAAAAAAAAAAGTGACGTCACATTTAACGGCCCAGCCCCCAGCCCCCCAACACAAAACACCTTCCCGCACGCCTGTTTGTTTGGCTTTTCCATCCCATCCAGCTGCACCAGGTGTATGAAAGGGAGAGTGGCTACAGTTAGACCGGCAGAAGGCAACAGTGCTTAATCTTTTTTATCTTTAGTATTTATTATCCAAACATTACCAAGATCATACATACCAAATCTGAGGTCAATTGGAGTTATGCGTGGAACACACACACACTCACACAGACAGACGTTCCTTGCATTAATAGATAGATTATTTGCAACATAGTCCACCTCAATCAACTGCAGTTTGCATTTTCATGCATTCATAATTACCTTGAAATTACATTCTGTAGTTGCAATTATTATTTGTGATCTTATCCTTGCAATATGAATTGGAAATACTGTTATTCAACACAGTACAAAATATGCTTACCTTGCACACTTTCAAAAACTGTTGATCATTTCCTGCAGCAACAACAAGAAATCCATCACGGGTTTTAAAGCCCTGGTCAAAAAGAGAAAAGAAGTGTGCAATTTTATAATATGATTAATCACATTAATAGAACAACTTGCCGTATTAGACTCAAAAGTATCAGAAACTTTTATGGATTTTGAGAAAACAATTCCAAAAAGCGATTATTTATGAAATTCCAGGGACGAACTAGTGGGCATAATACAGCATGGAATTATTTATTGTGTATTCATGAGTTGCTTAAAGTGGTGCTCCGGAGTGGTTTCAAGCATAGCCCCTGTTGAACAAGCCTGTTGAACCGAAAGTAAGATCTGATGTACCTTTGACTCAATGTAAAATGCTTCGCGTTCGGTCTATGCTGTTCGAAATTCTTTCATTCCATGTGAAATCTGCTGCTGTTAGAAGGCTTGTGCAACAGGGCTATGCTTTAACTTACTCCGAAGCTATCCTTTAAGATGGTGGGGATGATTTTTTGGGCCAACATCAATTTTCGATTTTTTTATGGAGTTTGACCTGCTAATACCGATTTTGGCCAATACCGATTTCATTTTTTCAAACTACTTTACAGCACACAAGAAGATTTATTTTTTTATAATAACCTTTAATATTTAATTAGCCATTATAGCTACTGTGGAAAATTATACAGTTATGTATGTTTGCATCAGTTAAAGCATCTCATAAAGACACTGGTAATTACAAGTTAGTAAGCTAAAACCCAACATGCATACATTTCTAAACATGTCAGATTGAATTGTGTCAAAAATGTATAATTACTTTTTAAAGTAAAGTATTTTGATGCAGCTATAGCTGGGCAATATGACCAAAATGCTGAAGGATGCTGAAAAACTTATACATGCATTTGTTACCTCCAGACTCGACTACTGCAATGCTCTGTTCTCAGGGTGCAGTAACACCTGCATTAAAAGTCTACAGCTAATCCAAAATGCAGCAGCTAGAACACTCACTAGAACTAAGAAATATGAACATATTTCTCCCATTCTAGCATCTCTACACTGGCTTCCTGTCAAAAGTCGAATTGACTTCAAAATCCTTCTCATGACGTACAAGGCACTTAATGGCTTAGCTCCTGCATATATTACAGATTTACTTGTTCCATGCCATCCAGCAAGACCTCTGAGATCTCAAAATGCTGGCCTCCTTGAAAAAGTGACCATATCTAAAACTACAATTGGGGGAAGAGCTTTTGCCTATCGAGCACCTCTTCTATGGAATTCTATACCTCCCTACATTCGCGAAGCGGACACTCTCAATACCTTTAAGTCTAGACTTAAAACCCTCCTTTTTGACATTTCCTATAATTAGGAGTGGGCCATGGCATATCACCACTCCTCTTGGGCTTTACTGGGAGGGCTACCTCTGCTGTTTTTCCAAGGCGGCCACTGACCACCCCTTTCTGGGTTGGTGAGATGCCATGTACCATACCTTAGTTATGCTGCGATAGCCTAGTGCTGCCACCTTCTGCACACTTGCCATCCTGTACAACCCTCTTTCTCCTCTCTCTCTCTCTCCCTCTCCTCACTCTAGCTAGATTATATGACACATATCATGAAGTGATATCCTCCTAGATTGGCCTAATCCTCTTGTTTCTGTTTCTTTTTGTTTCCCTTGCCTCCTCTACCCCGACGCACTGGCTGAGTGATGAACCTCCCGTACCTCCCTGCCACCAACCCTACCCCACTACGGATGCTGACCAACCTCCCTGGAGCCACACACCAGGACCATCCTCCCCCTTTCTCTGAGGCCCGTGATGGAATTGGCCTGATGGCCCCCTGATGACCACTACTTAGATGGCGACCAACACCCAATGAACTATGATCTCACTCCAATTACTGACTAATCCCACACTCCAACTACTGACTCCATCCCTTGGCCCAGACTGTCACACAAACTATGTGCATATCATCTCTGACTACATTCAGTACTCATACTGTTTTGTGTCAACCATGGTCAATCTATGCATCAGACTTTACGGATACTTTATTAGGCCCCAGGCAGGTAGGCTGAGTCCATGAGGCGTGGATCTGCCCAAGGTTTCTTCCTACATAACAAATTATTTACAAAGCGAGGGAGTTTTTCCTTGCCCCTGATTCTCATGGATGCTTCCCGTACTGTCTGTAAAGCGCCGCGAGACAATGTACTGTATTTGTGCGCTCTACAAATAAAATTGAATTGAATTGAATTGAATTGAAAATTCTCACAGTAGGCCTATTTTCTAGCTAGCATATAGCTATGTTGCCATAGTAACAGTCATTCACTAGAATTGACTAGTACCTATTTTAGCAACTTGGTTTGTGGACATACAGAATTCCCAGATTGATACAGAGCCCCCCAATTGTAATTTGTTGGTGTAGTGGAATTAAATATGTTTACGCACTGTGAGTGGAACATTGTAAAGTGTCAACCAGTGCTATTTAAGTAACAAGTGTAGAAAAGGAATATTCGATGAGAGAAACACTATACAATGGCTTATATTAGACATAATTACAGATAAAACTGTTATATTACTTTTCCTAGCATTAAATGAAATATCATGGCTTGGGAAAAAGTATACCAGAGAGTATGGAAAGTCCAAGCATAGTCCAGGGGGTATATAGCTCACTCGAATAACAAAATGGTGGTAGCCTATGGAAGAAGTTCATGGGATGGGCGAATTATTTAGAATAATCAGTTTCCATTGATTCAGTGATTGTTCGCTTCTGCGTTCGGTCTATGCTGTTCCAAACAATTTGCACATTATATCTGTATCTATTTATATGATCCTGAGGGATATGACTGTATTGATTGTGATGTATTGATATGTAAACTAAGATTGGCACAATACAAAATTTGCACATGAGTATTTTTGCACAATGCAGATGTGCACACTGGTAATTGACATATGATCTGATATTCATGACTGTATCGATGATTTGATGTACTGATGAAATGTGAACCTTGGTATTTAAGTATTGATGTATTTGAATACTGTATGTAGCTGCATATTTAATGTAAATGTATGTTTATTCAAGATACAGGTGAGGACATTGGACTGGAGATTAAGTTAAACCATTTCTGGACATTGTATAGAAATGAACTTTGAATCTAATTTTTGTACTTTGCACTTTTGGACAGTTGTAGTTACACAATGCATGTTTACATATTGCCATAGGAGCCCAAATCTGAAGCTATGGATTGTGTATTACTTGTAAATTGGATGTGTGCCTGGAGTTTTAATTGAATTGTTAATTGGATGGTGTCTTGCATGGGTGAGGTCATGTGACTATCACAAATCACCTATATCACCTGAATGAACCTGATGAAGCTAGACGCGAAACGTGTTGTTCACGTAAGAGAATAAAACTCAGTAAAACCCAGTCCAGTGTGTGGTGATCTGACATTTTTTTGGATTATAAGAAGCTGCATGTTGCCAGCACCTGAAAAAGGCTGTGCAGAGGGACACTCAATATATCACATACTGCATCAATTAAAACATCATGGCTACATAGAAGAAGGATCTGGGTACTGAAATGGTAAGCTTTTAGTCCAGATCTTTCACCCATAGAAAACATTTGGCGTATCATAAAGAGGAAGACACAACAAAGAAGACCTAAGACAGTTGAGCATCTAGAAGCCTGTATTAGACAAGAATGGGACAACATTCCTATTCCTAAACTTGAGCACCTTCTCTCCTCAGTCCCCAGACGTTTGCAGACTGTTATAAAAAAGAAGAGGGGATGCCACACAGTGGAAAACATGGCCTTGTCCCAACTATTTTGGAATCTGTTGATGCCATGAAATTGAATTTATTTTCCCCTTAAAATGATACATTTTAAACATTTGATATGTCATCTATGTATTCTGAATAAAATATTAAAATTTGTAACTTCCACATCATTGCATTCGGTTTTTATTCACAATTTGTACAGTGTCCCAACTATTTTGGAATCCGGTTGTATTTGTGTGCTATACAAATTAAACTGAATTGAACTAAAAGTAGAACTGACCAAAAATTAAACTGTGTCTCACTACAAACCCCAATAATAATGATTATTTGAAGTGTCCCAAAGTAAGGCCAACAATAAGACCGTGGCATGTAGTGCCTGTACTTCTAACGAAAAAATCCAAATTGACTTTGAATGGGAAAAATATTTCCACAATCCAGCTCATGTTCCACCTTGTAGGAAAAGTTTCTGGTCACGATAATAAACATTAGTGAATGGCTGATAACAGATCTACCTCTCCAGTTTACTAATAGGCCTACTGGATAATAAGTTATGTACCTTCATTGAGCGTAAAGTGTTACCCTATTATTTTGTGTTTATTGTGCTATTTTGTCTACAAACATGCTATTTTTTGTACATAAATAAGCTATGCATACCTGATAAGGTACAATGCTCTCATGGGCAGTTCCCCAGCGTCTTGCCTCCTTCTTGGCATTGAGGTAGTTTGAAGCAATGTGTGTTAAACAAGCAACCTGAGAGATAACAGACAAAACAATGAAAACATAACAGGAGACAGTGATGATGGAGTGACACTGCCACTTCATTTTCTGTCTCAGATACAAAGTGTAAAGCTACCTGCCACCGTATGGGTCAGTGACAAATCAGGGTTAGGAAGATGAGCATTTCAAGAATATGCTTTAAACTTAAAATAAAAACATGCCAGAGGTTTGTGAAAATGTATATTTTGTATTTCTGTTAGTTTTTAGTTTTTAAACTATTTTTCACCAAGAAAGCGAACAAGCATCTCATTACATTGACAAATGGTGTAACAACAACAAAGAAATTGTAAAGTGGGAGATCCCAGAGCGCAGAGGTGGGGTGGAAAATTAACAACAACAAAAAAACAGTCGCAAATAGTTCCTCTTCCAAAAAATAACTTAACAGCAGGCTACATCAGGGTAAAGTTTATAATGATCTGCACTGCATGGGTGCAAAATAGGCCTAAGCAACAATGAACCATCGACCAAATGGTTATCTATGCATAGTGTACATTCCATCACCGATGGTGCGCAGCCCTTGCTTTTATCCACTAGAAAAAGATCCATAAGAAAATTTGGTAGGCTGCCATTAACTTTGACTTACCCTCTGAAGCCTACTGCCTTGTGAGACAAAAACTGTTAATGAATCTGATGATTCTGATAATGTCATTTTTAAGTCAAAGTTTAGACTAGTTTGCTGTTTTAGATCCATTTGAATAAACGTTGGTTGACGCATTTGAAGCAGTGTTGGCTACGCCCACCACCTGCAAAGTTTAAATTTACAAAATGGAGATGTGTTTTTCCATCATGCAATCAATGGGAATATTTCCATTTATTATTTCTGTAAGGCCTAGCAGACCACTAACACTTGCGTTGAAATGATTTTTTGCACATTGTAAAATACAGTAACCAATGTAGTAATTTTGCTGATAATAATGTTTTGATTGGAAAATTTGGCATGGTTTAGACCCGGTCCTGTGTGGCATTAATCCTTTTATAAACCACAAAAAACTATATTTGCTCACCTAGGTATACCTTACCTGAGAGGAAAGCAGGTTGCAGTCAATATGTAGACCTCTGCCAGTCTTCTGTCTTTGTAATAAAGCTGCCATTATTGCACCATGTGCATAGAGGCCTGTGGCAAGGTCAGTCATAGCCACCCCTGGTCGCACAGGGTCACCATGCTACAAGAAGTAGTACTCAGCTGTAGCATATCAAAAATTGTTTGCCGACTAAAGTCATTCCAAAAGTTAAAGAGCAACTTTAAAGCGATATTCCATCTTTTTATAGAAAAGGGCTATTCACCCTCTTACCTGGAATTACATATGCAGATAAAAGTATTTTGGTCTCAATGTATGTGTTTTCTTTGTCTGGCATCCCCAATTTTAGGTTTAGCTTAGCTTAGGCACTGGAAAGTCAAGTAGCCATCTGCCAGACTAGGAAAACACTTACCTCACTCACGTCAGATGATGCGCTACGTAACTTTCGTAAGGCACTTCCACGCAACGATCTGATGTTGAAGCCCATCAGAGAGATTTCAAGCCCAATATTCTCTAACCGGACCAATCAGGGCCGCTGGCTGCTGTAGAGGGTGTGACGTAGCGAAGAACTGTTTTGAATCCAACCAATCCAACAAACGTAACCAGCGTCATCGGTTGGTTTCGATGTGGTTGGCTGAAGTGTAGGTCAATTAAATTGATGGACAAGCCGTTTGCCCAGTTAGATTCAAGGATTTCTGGCTCCTGAAATAACTCGTCTATCGCTGAATATCAGATGTACGCGCGTAGCGCTACATCTGATGTGAGTGAGGTAAGGAAAACACTAGCATAGAGTCTAAATATGGACCTAGAGTGGTACGTAGGTCATGTCTATGGGAGAAAGTGGCGTTCATATCTGATCTGCCAGCTGACACCCCAATCAGTCACTATGGCTTCCACTTGGTACACATAAAGTCAGATGGCCAAAATTGCATTCAAATTATTTTTTTTGTATTTTTGTACACCACGGGCATTGATATAAGTATTGTACAAACCGGATTCCAAAATAATTGGGACACTGTACAAATTGTGAATAAAAACAGAATGCAATGATGTGGAAGTTTCACATTTCAATATCTTATTCAGAATACTACATAGATGACATACCAAACCGAGGAAATGTATCATTTTAAGGGGAAAATAAGTCTATTTTCAATTTCATTGCATAACATTTCAAAATAGTTGGAACAAGGACTCATTTACCACTGTGTGCCATCCCTCTTCTTTTTATATGCAAACGTCTGGGGACGTGGGGACTGAGGAGACAAGTTGCTCACATTTAGGAATAGGAATGTTGTCTCATTCTTGTCTAATACAGGCTTCTAGTTGCTCAATTGTCATAGGTCTTCTTTGGCGTGTCTTCCACTTTATGATGCGCCAAATGTTTTCTATGGGTGAAAGAGCTGGACTGCAGGCTGGGCATTTCAGTAACCCGATCCTTCTACACAGCCATTAAGTTGTAATTAATGCAGTATGTGGTTTGGCAATGTCCTGTTGGAAAATACAAGGTCCTCCCTGAAAAAGACACCGTCTGGATGGGAGTATATGTTGTTCTAGAAGTTGGACCATTCAGCATTGATGGTGCCTTTCCAGATCCATAAGCTGCCCATGCCACACACACTCATGCAACCCCATATAGTGCAGGCAATGGGTGTCATATAGTGGAAGAATCGCTCACAAGGTGATACAAGCATGAAAATTTTCACAGATGTTCAGAAGAACCTATATAACAATTTCAGGGGTGGAGCCACTCAAAATTAAGTATTGCATAGCAACGGTTGCTAGGCAATGGATTACCCTTAGCAACCAGCATCAATAATGCTGTTTTTAAGTATTTTTGCAGTATTATGATGTCTGTAGGTTGACTCCTCTAAAATCAATGCAGAGATCTTTCAAAGGGTAATATACTAGTAATATGTGTGAAAACTAGCTGTTTGATGTCTTTCTAGCTACTGAAATCATTGCGATTATATGAAAAATACCATTTCAAGTAACCACTTCTACGCAAGAGGGTGGTGGTAGCATAGTGGTTAAGGACCCTGACTCTAGTGAGATGTTAGTCTGGAAGTTGTGGGTTCAAATCCCGGCTGCCACCGTTGTGCCCTTGAGCAAGGCACTTAACCCTAAGTTGCTCTCGGGGAGACTTGCCCTGAAATAATTGATAGTTGACAAAATGTAAGTCGCTTTGGATAAAAGCGTCTGCTAAATGCATAAACGTAATGTAAATGTAAGAGCGGGGACCAGTACTGCCATAGTGGAAGGGGCCTTGATGGGTAGCACAGCAATGGGACAGATCACTGGGGCAGGAAAGTAGGGGCGTGGAGGATGATGTACAACACTCTGCTGGGCAGGGCGGCAGTGGGGAGCCCGCAGGGTGGCGTCTGGGCATAGAAGAACAATGTACAGGGCTCGGCGTGGCGACGTCAGGGCAGTCGCTGACGTAGAAGAACAGCACACAGGGCTTGGCTTAACAGGGCGGCGTCCAGCGTAGAAGAATGGCACACAGGACTCGGCCAGACAGGACACCGTCCTGCGTAGAAGAACGACACACAGGGCTAGACAGGACGCCGTCCGGCATAGAAGAAACGGCACAGACGGCTCGGCTAGACAGGGCGGCGGAAGGGCAGTGCACTGGGGTAGAGGGACGGCATACAGGGCTCTGCTGCAGCGGGCAACAACGAGAGGGCGGGAATGATGTAGAAGTTGAAGAAGTTGGCACCTGTAACCTCACCACATGCATAGAGTGTTACACACTGCCGGTCTGCACACAAAGCACACATTAGGAAAGGAGGGTGTGTTCAACACAATCAGACACTCATACATAAGGGCACACAGGCCAGGCCAGCAAAGAGTTGTTAGGCATTCACATGTAGTTTCCACAGGGGTAGCCACCAGGATGGAATTGCCAGAGGGTCGGGAGATAGAGAGCGACAACTGACGTGGAGCTGACATGGAGACACCTCTTCACAATGGATGCACACACACGGGCACTCACAACAATATAGCTAGGCCACCTCCAAACACATCAGACAGGAGCCACTTTCTTTGTCTATGCCCTGATGAAGGCCAATATGGCCGCAACGCGTAGGCCCATGTGTTTTTAAATTGCCATGTTATATTAAAGGCTTTTTTATATATTTTCTTCAAATCTCAGAGTGCCTCTGCTTTTTCCTCTTTTTTTGGACTCAAACTTCACCCGCCACAGAAGAGCACCTGAGTAACATTGTTTGCACAGCCTCCTGAGCGCTCTAAGCTCTTTTGTGTCACATCACACAGGGTATTAGCACTGCACTTCAAGCTAGCATGTTGACGCTTCAAGCGTAGAACATTGACACACATACAGGATAGGAAACTCACGCGTCCGGTTGCCAATGACAACCCTCCCGTTCGTTACGGAGAGTTCCGTAGGCCGTAGGCATTCAAACACGTCCTCCCACTCAAACACCGCTGCAGCAGCTCTATTCCACAGGATTAACAAAGCATCGACAGCACACTCACGTTACGTATCCGGCTCTTATCAGTGTTCACGTCGCCATACACATTCAACATTCCCAGTACTTAGCATGATGTACTGTAGCTGGGCATCTCCCGGTGGTTAGCGTTGCTTCGTTATCCTGGGCGTTGTTGTGGCTGTCAAATACCATGTCTTCGCCCTCCACCCGTCTCTCCCGTTACTGCGGTTTATAAAGCACTCCAGTCCACATAGTCACCAATTGTGAACGTGATGGAATCTTTACATACTCTGTAAACAATTAGCCTTGCCATGGCCTCAGGCCGGTTTGTTTACTATGCTGGGAGGCATTGTACTGCACCGAATTCGGTCCCTCTTGCTACATTCAGACAAACTAAAGTTCCTCCCCCACCAAACGCTGTCACCCTGTGACACTCTCCCTCACCACTGCTCTGCATACCATCGGCCCCAGACGCCCATGAAATCAGATCAACTGGCAAGCGGACATGCCTCCCAAACATAAGGTAAGTAGGGGCATAGCCCGTCGTGCTGTGGACACTATTGCTATAAGCTTGGAGAAGTGTTGGGAGAAATTCAACCCACCGGCTTTGGTGTTCCACTTCCAGGGTACCGCGCAGGCCCATGAGCGTCTGGTTGAACCACTCACACTGCCTGTTACCCTGGGGGTGGTACGGGGTGGTGTGAGTCTTCCGGCATCCGTAGAGCAGACACAGTTCCTGGATCACCTTGGCCTCAAAGGCGGGGCCCTGGTCTGAGTGCAGGATTTCGGGACATCCGAAGGACTGGAACACAGTAGACCAGAGGACTCGAGCGGTGGTGGCGGCTGTTTGGTCGAGAGTGGGAACGGCCCAAGCATATTTGGTGAAGAGGTCTGTTATCACCAAGATGTTTGGATACCGGTCAGCTGGGCAACTCAGAGACAAAAAATCCATGGCCAGCACGTGAAGAGGGGCGTGAGGAAGCATGGGAACAAGTGGGGCTTTGGCATCCGGCTTGGTCTTGAACAGGATGCAGCGTGGGCAACTCTGGATGAATGCGGCTGCGTCTCCAGTCGGGATGTGATGTTGGACGACCCGGGTGCAGCCGTAGTCCTCGTCATGGGTCGAGAACATGTGTTGCCACTTTGTCAGCAGGTGTTGTAGCTGACGTCGTTGGTTCTCCTCCAAGCCATCTCGCTGCAAGGACTCACAACTCAAGTGTGCGGGCAGTGTCTCACTCACCTCTCCGTCCACTTGGCCGACTTACACGACACCCACTTCTACCACTGCTTCGCCAACTTCCTCAAACCACAGGTCTCTGCCCTCCGGCACTTGTTCTGGACTCACCGCCGTAACTCGGGCCAGCCCCTGGTGCCGATGGAGTTGAACAGGGTACGGGTGAGTGTTCCTAACCCTATCCGACCCCCTGTTCAGTAGCAAGGGACCGAGCTACCTCGACCGCTACCTGTCCTAACATTTGTAAAGCCATGTGCTACTAACATGAGATATTATGTCTCCACAAAGAAGTAAGACAGCAATTGAAATTTTCATGTAATTTTGATGGTTTCATGTAATTTAGATGGTTTCGGTGGCTAGAATGACATTATAAAACATTTTGACACATTATTAAAATAGTTTTGAGAAAGAAAGTAAAAATATAAATACATAATATCATAAAACTGCTCAGAAACGATGCTCGTTGCTAAGTAAAATGCTTTGCATAGCAACTGTTGCTATACAAAATCAAATTTTGAGTGGCTCAACCCCTGAAATTGATAAGCAGGTTCTAATGAACACTGCCAAGTGCCAAGTCTCATGCTTGTATCACCTTGTGAGCGATTTTTTCACCCATTGCCTGCACTAATACCATCAGAGTCATAGTCATGTTTATTTATATAGCACAATTTAAAACAACCAAAGGTTGACCAAAGTGCTCAAAAAAGTAATAATAATAATAATAATAATAAATATAGCCGCTAGTGGCAATGAGCGGGGTCCAAGCTATGCCCAACTATTTTTGTTGCTTCATCTGGGAGGACCATTTGCATGCTAGACGGTAACCAAACCACTGCGCTATGCAGTCCCACACATTACATGTGACCTTGGTTTCCTGTCAATTGTGCTGTGTAGAGGATTACAAATGGAATTCAGGTGTGAGTGATGAGAACAGGTGAAGTTGATTAAGGACAGCAATGAAATGCAATGTCTTTGAACCTTGGAAAGACATAAGCATCATAGAAAGTAAATTTGAAAAACTCTGTAACTTCATTGAGTTTGTGAATTTTGGACATTAATGCCATTTAAGAAAAGATGCAAATGAGTGTATAGATTAATGTGATTTGAGACTTTGTAGACTAGGCCAATGTTGTCTTGTGATATGGGATTAAATGGAATTGGCTTTATTATAGCACCACCTCTGCCCCTGCTCCAGCTCACATTTTTGTTGTTTCACCTGGGATATGAACCTGGGACCTTCCACATGCTAGGCGGCAACCAAACCCCTGCACTACGCAGACTCAGTCAAACTGCCTGTCTTTGTTTCTGTTTTTTTTTGTGAATTGGCTCTGCATAGGATTGCAAATGAAATTCAGGTGCGAATGATGAGGACAGGTGAAGTTGATTGAGGAGGACAGCAATGAAATGCAGTCGCTTTTGACCTTGAAAAGACACATCTAAGCATCATGGAAAGTGAATTTGAGAAACTCTTTCAATAACTTTCAACCCTAAAGAAATACTTCAAATGTTGGTGAGGTGCTTACTGTTTGTGTTTCTTTACTGATTACTGGTGAATACCTACATGGTACTTCTTTCTTCATTTGTTCATTCCAATGCGTCTGCTTTTAAATGACTGGCTTGAACTTAAATTCCCTCTAGGGAATAATAAACTGGACTTGTCTTGAATTGCAGAATTTTGAGTTTGATCATCACCAAAGTATCACTATGACCACTTTTTCTCTATACATATGTATTCTGTTCATTGCCAAATGATGTGCTTTGAATTTACCATGTTGGGAAAGGGCCATCACGCATGTGTGACAATGAGGTGTATGAAACTATTGTGAAGTTGACTGGCATTTTGAACACATGATTTTTTGGGTCACCGCGTTAAAGCTTTAGAACTCCTTGTCTCCTCTTACCTTGGAGGATTTGGCCACTGAGAAGATGAGAGCCGGAGATGGGTTTTGAACCTGCGATCTCATGGACTTCACTTTGCACTCCTAGGCCTGAGCCCACTGAGCTAATGGGCCTACAATTTTTCTCTTTCAGTCACCTACTCAAGGTGGTAAGGAATAGGTCCCAAGCCAGGTACAGATTTCATAATAAAATTAAAGCATTTTGGCAAAGTGTTGACCAACGAAATTTTGTACACTTGCTTGAACTGACTTGATCATTAATCACATTAAATTTGGTATTGATTGGTCAATGTTGATCAAGGTGGTCTAACTTTATTGCACTATAATATTAATATGAATTGACATATGAAAATTTCATTTGATAATATTTATGAGGCTTGGTCTGAAGATGATCTGTATAAATTTTGATCATGATATGACCAATTTTGTGGCCTGTGATAGTTTACTTTCACTTTGGCTTTTCAGTGAATTTGTGAAAAAACTAAATATTTTTTGACATTAATGGTATTTGAGAAAAGATGCTATTGGATGTAGAGATTAATGTGATCTAAGAATTTGGAGTCTAGGTCAATGTGATCTTGAGATATGGGCTGAAATGGAAATTGCTTTATTATAGCGCCACCTATGGATGCAGTACCTCAGAAATGGGTATCTGAGTAGTGGGGGCAATTTGGGACCAGACCCTAAAGTTTCATGATCCTGGGACTTATCGTTTAGGCTCCAGCATGACTTTTAGCGAAAAAAATAATAATTATAATAAAAAACGGAACAAAAACAATAGGGTTCCGCGCAGCTTCGCTGCTTGGACCCCTAATAATAGAGGACAAAAATGAATAAAAACACATATACCTTAGTTATGCTGTGATAGCCTAGTGCTGCCACCTTCTGCACACTTGCCATCCTGTACAACCCTCTCTCCTCTCTCTCTCTCCCTCTCCTCACTCTAGCTAGATTATATGACACATATCATGAAGTGATATCCTCCTAGATTGGCCTAACCCTCTTGTTTCTGTTTCTTTTGTTTCTCTTGCCTCCTCTGCCCCGACGCACTGGCTGAGTGATGAACCTCCCGTACCTACCTGCCACCAACCCTACCCCACTACGGATGCTGACCAACCCCCCGGAGCCACACACCAGGACCATCCTCCCCTTTTATCTGAGGCCCGTGATGGAACTGGCCTGATGGCCCCCTGATGACCACTACTTAGATGGCGACCAACACCCAATGTATTCTGATCCCACTCCAATTACTGACTAATCCCACACTCCAACTACTGACTCCATCCCTTGGCCCTGACTGTCACACAAACTATGTGTATATCATCTCTGACTACATTCAGTACTCATACTGTTTTGTGTTAACCATGGTCACTCTATGCATCAGACTTTACGGATACTTTATTAGGCCCCAGGCAGGTAGGCTGAGTCCATGAGGCGTGGATCTGCCCAAGGTTTCATCCTACAAAACAAATTATTTATAAATTGAAGGGAGTTTTTCCTTGCCCCTGATTCTCATGGATGCTTCCCGTACTGTCTGTAAAGCGCCGCGAGACAATGTACTGTATTTGTGCGCTCTACAAATAAAATTGAATGTTGGTCGCCATTTAGGTAGTAATAATAAGTCATTAGTGACTTTAATTAGAGCAGATTCTGTGCTGTGTTTAGGTCGGAATCCAGACTGGAAGATGTCTAATATCTCATTCTCTGATAGAAAGGATTGCATGCTGAAAGACCACCTTTTCTAGAATTTTAGAAAGAAATGGCAATTTAGAGATGGGTCTATAATGATTTAAATCAGTGTCATCAAACTCTGGCTTTTTAAGCACGGGTTGCACAATTGCATGTTTAAAATGACTTGGCACTTGGCCAGAGATCACTGATGAATTGATAATAGAGAGGATGGAGGGACCCACACTTTCAAAAGCCAGTGGATAAGAGGAAGGTTTTAGATTAAAAACAACTTGTTTCAGGTGGGCCAAAGAAATGGGTTTTTAGAGTGTTGAAAAGAACCTTAGGCTGGTGACTGTGTTTAGCTACAAGATCAGCAAAATATTCTTCTCAAGCAGATTTAACAGCCTTCTGAAATATAATTAGGGGCAGCTTAAAACATTCATAGGAAATTTGGAGTTTATCTTTTTTCCATTTTCTCTCAGCCCTTCTACAAGCTCTTCTGAGCATTCTAGTAGTGTCATTAAACCAAGGTTGTGGTTTAGCTCTAGGTCTCATGCATTTAAGAGGGGCTAAACAATCAAGAATTGACTGACATGAGGAGTTGAAAGCATTTACAAGACAATCTGGGCTGGGGTCATTAGGAGGATTTTCAAGACAAAAGGTAGAAGGGGTAGATTTGAAAACACTGGCAAAATTAGTTATCAGAGATGCAGCCTTCTGAACTGAGCGCTAACAATAAGCGATGACAACTTGGGTTGTCCTCATCCTCTTTAGTCCGGATGGCATGGCGTCCCAGTTTTCCAAAAAGAACTTTGAATTTTGATTCATCTGAACAGTTTTCCATTTTGCCGCAGTCCATTTTAAACGAGCCTTGGCCCAGAGAAAACGTCTGTGTTCCTGGAACATGTTGATTGAAATGGCTTCTTTTTTGAGAGTTTTAGCTGACAACGGCAAATGGCACGCAAATGGATTGTATTTACTGACAATGTTTTATGGAAGTATAATTCCTGGGCCCAATTTATAATTTCCATTACAGTAGCATTCCTGTATGTGATGCAGTGCCGTCTAAGGACCCAATGATTACACTATGTAACACATTATTTTGTTCCTGAGTGGAAAGTGTAATTTCCTGATTTCTAGGTCTGCATTTAGAAGGATTATGGCCATTATAGTGTTTTAACTTTGCTTTTGTGGTTTTAATCATGAAAAATTGATTTTTTTTTAACAAAATTGCCAGTTTCGCAGGTTTTGGTGTTCCAAATAGAAGAGTAAACCAACCGATGACTGAAATTGTCATTACAATTTACAAGTTTTTTTTTTTTTTTTTTCAAAAAGTGTTTGAACAATGCATTGCATCAATATATATTTACATATATAATCAAGAAAACATAGATTTTTAGATCAAAATGGCCATTTCCGCTGGTTCAGGTATATACGTATTCACCAGAGAGGAATAAACCAATTTCTTGAACATAGTTATTTTCAATAAAATGTGCATGCATATCAATTGAACAGTGCATGTATATCAATAACTACAGAGGACATTTGTATATTTATAAAAAAATGTATGGTTTTATGAGATTTATGACCATAGTGCAAATCACTTTCACGTATGAGACCCCATTTCCTTGTTCTTCTGAATAAGCTCCCATGTTTTCCTTGAACTTGTTTAGATGAGCTTCGAGGTTGTGAACTTTCAAGGACATTAGACATCCAATTCTTCCAAAATTCTTGATCATGTCTCTCAAGTTTCTCATAATTTTCTGACTTGTGGTTCCCTATGCATCCTTCAACCACTGTCACAAAGCTATTCCAAGCCCTTCTTCCTAGCTTAGGAAATCGGGCAAATAAACTGTTCAACTCACCCTCTAAAGACTTCTTGCGTGTTCACAGGTATAATGGGGTGCTCATGGCTTGTCTTGGTCACCAACAGAGTACGTGAGCGGAGCTGAGCGCCAAAAAATTCCGCTCCCCGCTCAAGTATGTGTTCCATCTCTCCGCTCCAGCGCTCTAGGTCACATCAGAATGCTCCGCTCAATTTCAGTTCAGTTCAGTTCAGTTCAGTTCAGTTCAGGTTTATTTGTCACCTACATAATCATGGCAGTGCACAATTTGTAGTGAAATGTGGTAATGAAAAGACAGAGAAAGGCTCAAAGAAGAGAGGAGTAAAGAGAGAGATTGTCCAAGATGGAATAAATAAAACAATAAAAATCAAAAATAATAAATAAAAGTTAAAAAGAACAATTAGGTTAAACCAAAGACGTCCATGTTGTCCTCAGGATCTTCCTACAGAAAGGGATCCATAGACGTGGAGGGGGAGAGGGATCACTGCAGCTTAACAGGAGGGAGGAGAGATCACGTGCACAGAGATCTTATCGATCCAGGCAGTTGGGGTTGTTCACTCTCAGGTGGCAACACAGCCCACCAGTGTAGGGTATAGTCCATTGTATGGTCCCGCAACAGATCACAGCCATGGTGGTATAGGCACAATTTCACTCACCGCTCACCTAAAATTTTATCCCACTCTGGTAAAATCGCTCCTCGCTCGCTCAACTTTTATAAAGTTGTCAATTTCTGCGTATTGTGTGACGTGCGAAGACAATCTGGTTCACCTCTGGCTCTGAACTGTGGTTGGGCCTCAAATAGGTGTCCTTGCTTACTGAATTGGTAGGCTATCACCATGGATTCCATGGGTTAGAGATTATTGACGTACGCATTGTTATTTTTAAGACCATTTCTGAAGATCATGAAACGCAACCAATACGTTCATCATTGGAAAACTGTTGTCTACATGAAAATGATTAAAATCATAACAATAATTCGGCTCCATACATAGGCTGCAGTATAGGCTATAATATCATTAAAGTTAAATGTTTCCTCCTCACCAGCAATAAAGATTGAAGACTCCTGAGAATCCTTTACGGATGTAATATTTTCATGCGAGAAATCAAAGATTATGAGGATAGTGCTTAGCTAGCGAATTTGTACAATGCATCCATCGCAAATGCAACATGAACATAATGCAAAGAATATTTAGGCTACTGCCCAAAACATTTTAATTAGGATGATTCAATGTAATGCATATGGTATGGTTAACTTTTGTGAACGTGTGCAAGACTGATCCATTTTGCAATGAAGTAGAAACCATAGCCTACACAAAATTATTAACATTAACTGTAAGGAAGTAGGCCATATGAAACAAAAGCACGTCTTTGGTCAACTTTAAGAAGCAGCAGAACTCGTTCATGCGCGCATTGGCACCTGTTACTGCTTGTTATCAGTGCAGGTAGCCTATTGGGACACTATCCACCTTATTCCTAGCTCCCATGATACAACACGGAATTACTTTTGAGGCTAAAGTTTTCTTAAAGGTGCCATGCCACACCACTACAGGGTATTTAAATTGTTCTTTGAGGTCTACAAATAGGGTATGTGACTTCACTTGGACTGAGAACGGTCCAAGGAGACCGTAATGAGATCGTTTGCAGCCTGTAGGAATAGCCTTCGAAAATTTCATGCGGTTCTTCCGGTTTTTTTCCCACTGTTACAATGGGCTGCGCTCTGATTCGCTGCTGAAGCTCGACGTTGTAAAGCACATGGACGAATATTTACATTAGTTTTACTTGCGAATTGCGAGGTACGGAAAAAAAAACTTGGAATATTATCATGAAACCGAGAAAGAGGATATCTGCACCAACCTAGCTTGCAGATTGTAAATGGCCACTTTGCAAAGGTAAGCTTACTACATAGTCAGGATGTCACAGTAGCCAACATAATCAGATAGCCTACTTATTGCAAGAGCCTACATCCACAGTCAGATTACACTTACCAAGACTGTTGAATTCGCCAAGTTGACAAGTTGCCTGTTACCATTTCATGGATATTCCTTCTTTTTTGCGAGTATTTCAAGGGGCGGGCTTTAGTCAAATACAGGAGAGCATGGATTGGGCGATAATTCTCCTCAGTCAGCCAATGGCTGTAACGTTGTCTATACTACGTAGCACTGACCATGGATTCAAACTGACCTAATTTCTTTGCATATTTCTTTTAATGGGCTATTGCCTATAGCGAAGACAGTATTACATTTTCACATGCACTGTGTAACTTGAGGTCATATAGAACTATTCTATACCAAAAGCAACAGGTAAAAACGGCTTTGTGTGGCGGGGCACCTTTAATCTTTGCATGCTCCAGACTCGTGGTGGTGTGAGCGATACCGGAGCGAAACTGGAGCGGCTCATTGTGTTCGCTCCGGCCTTTGGATAGAACTCCGCTCCACGCTCCGACTATATTTTGAACGCTCCGCTCCTCGCTCGCTCCCCACTCCGCTCCGCTCACATACTCTGGTCACCAACAGGCATGCCAAAGTAGGCCTTGTAGACCTCACACATTCTAATGGAGGCTGTGATGGAAAACTTTGTTGC
Source organism: Sardinella longiceps (assembly GCA_027497455.2). Classification (NCBI taxonomy): domain Eukaryota; kingdom Metazoa; phylum Chordata; class Actinopteri; order Clupeiformes; family Clupeidae; genus Sardinella; species Sardinella longiceps. The sequence continues at coordinate 16,969 of JAODXP020004404.1, read as the reverse complement.
TCTTGTCTTAATAAATTGGCCATATACAGTGTTGTATATAGCAGAATGCATATGAATGTTTGCAACTTCTTGCTGCCATCTTCCACTCTTGTAGACAGGCCAATAACTTGTTCATGAACCTGGAGCTAAGCCCACGTTGCAAAATGTGATGGAATGTGAACTTTTGCGAACAAATTGCGGCTCAAATACTGTGGAAAATGGCAAATTTCGAGATCTCATCACACTGGCCACAAAAGCAAAGTTTAAAGGACAAAATTAGTCTTTTCCTATCAGTTGTGGCACAACCAACCAGGATATAACACTCTCAGCCCAGGAACAGAGAAAAGTTGAAATTTTGTTACATAGTGATACGGGTATCCAGTATGGTTTTCCAGCCTTGACCCTTACACGCAGAGATTGTTCCAAACTCCTTGCAATTTTTCTCGGAGAAACTCCTTTCTGATTTTGCTCCGCTACTTTTTGCCGCAGCATTTGGGGAATTTGTGATCCTCTGCCCACCATGACTTCTGAGAGACACTGCCACTCTGAGAGGCTCTTTTCATACCCAATCATGTTGCCAACTGACCTAACTTGCAAATTGGTCCTCCAGCTGTCCCGTATATATACATTTTACTTTTCTGGCCTCTTATTGCTACCTGTCCCAACTGTTTTGAAATGTGTAGCTCTCATGAAATCCAAAATGATTCAATATTTGGCATAACATTTCAAAATGTCTCACTTTCAACATTTGCCATGCTATCTCTATTCTATTGTGAATAAAATATAGGTTTTTGAGATCTGTAAATTACTGGATTCCTTTTTTATTTTCACAATTTGTACAATGTTCCAACTTTTTTGGAATCTGGTTTGTATGATTTTGACATGATCTAAAAAGAAAAAAACTTCAGCACATTGACAGACTTGATGCACACCTGATTAAAACTTTATTTTCTACGGAATGAAGACTAGTCTCAACAAAAATTAAACGAAACTCTGGGTTTCTGCTATTTACCTCAGTGTTACAGAATGTGCCCCTCTGTCCTGTTTTCTATCATATTGGGACATGTCTAAATTTGGAAATAAAAGTCTCACCCTAGTGCCTATGGTTCATAATGATTGATCCAAGGAACCACACCAGTCCCCAAAATGATGTTATTACCCATTATGCTCTATGTGATAAACGTTTACCTTGACATATTCTTAGCCAGATTCTATTATAAGAATGTTCATTAAAAAAACAGCTTAAATACACATTGTTTCAAATACACATTTATAAAAAATCAAATCGGAGATTCAGTTCTTGGTCCATTTCTCTACACATTAATAAAAGGTAGTTGTTAACCTGACAGATGGGCTTTTGAAGTTATAAAAAGCATTCTCGGATATGCAAAATTTACATGATGGAACAGTCAATAGTCACTAGTAAAGTTAGTAAATCTGGATGCAACTGTGGGTGGAACTGTAAATCCTACCTGAGGACCTGTGATGTGCATCATGCCAGAGACAGCAGATGCAATAGAGTCATATCCAGGTTTGTGTGACTGAGGTCCAGTCTGTCCATACCCTAAAGTACAACATAATTAGAAGGAAGTATTGTAAACAGAAGTGGATGAAGTGAAAAAATGTCTTTACTTAAAGGAGACAGGGAATGGAAAATCATTTTAAGGTGCAATGAGCTCCTAGCCTGACACGTCAGACTATATCATAAGAATGTATAGTCTGAAGACCACTGATAGACTGTACCTCAATGGAGGGGCGGGTGATTGCGTTGTCTTTCAAACTGCCTCTCGACGTAATAGGCTAGCGTTCCGGCCAGTGGTACCAGCTGGTATAGCAAACTTTTCCCGTAGCCCGTCGGTAACACGGCAAAGACATCTTTTTCAGAACGAAAAACTTCAGTGCACTTTCTTGTTTCACTTTCAAAGAAAATGACGAGTGCAATTCGTCCAAAACTAAAGCCAAAGACGATTCCGCTCTGGTTTGAGCAGGGCTGTTGTCATGTACAAAGCCCGCCTTACGATTTCCTGTACACATACCGCGCTGTGATTGGTTATCCGCCTCCAGAGGAAGGCTAAAACGGGTTTCTATCAGTGGCCTCTAGACGTACCTCTGTGCAAATTCAAATTTGCTACCACTAGGGGTACGTCTAGAGTCTAGGCTAATGAGCTCCTGTTTTCTGAGCAATTTCACTTTTATCTCAAATTGTAGGCATCTCCCCTTGACTTGCTAGCTGTCTATACCCTAAATACACTCTCCAGTAATTGTGATAATCTAAAATAGGATTTTTATGGACTGACTTGGCATATTTTATGCAAAAATGACTTGCCAGAGGTGCACTTGGCTCGTGGCACTAAAGCAAAAGACGATAGACAGACACGAGGGAATCATTGTGTTAAGGCACGTTTCACTTGTGATTTACAATTAAATAGTCGAAATGAAAGAAAACTTTAACAATTAAATCCTTTTTGTTTCTAGTAGATTTAGCAAGAGAGAGATTCTTTGCTGATGTTTAAAACATTTAGTTTAGGCTACATGTTGCTTTTAGAATTTTGTTTACATGCCACTAAACAAGACCTAGGGTTAGGGTTAGGGTCATTTAAGTAAACTATGCATAAACTAGTATGCACACACAATTCCCTCTGTCTTTAGATTCTGATGCTGAGGTTGGAACACTGTGCTCGGGGGCAGCACCCAAATTATTATTCAGTCAGCACTGATAGCTAATATCTGGATCTGGACTGAAGGATGCAACAGGGATGTTAATAGAGCGTGTCACAATTATAATTTTTTTTAAAATGGCTTTATATCTAGGTCTAGGTCTACATTTCCTTATCAACCATCAGTCTATCTATCAGTAATCTGCAATTTTCATTTGAGTTCTTTCATTCGTAAAAAATGAGTAATTCTTCTCAATTTTAGGCTAGAGGGGTAGACAGAATAAAATAAAACCAACAATTACAGTAGGCCATCATTATTAATATTCTTGAAATGTTATTCAATGTCCTGAGCCTGTAAATATCTTCCAGTAGATCTATTTTATTATTTGCACATTTCCAAAATAGGACATACGGTAGTTTCACTATAGGAAATGTATTGTCAGAAAGGATGTAATTGATTTCAAATGCTGCTGGTAGCCTAAGCAACAGAATGAGAGGCCCTTTATCCCTAGCACTGAACTGTCTGCGTGACAATGCATTGCATGACATCCCAAACTAAATTAATTTGAGAGTCAGTTTCTTTAGCCTACAACACCGTGCTGCAAAGAAGCTTGCACTTACTGTATGTTAGAGTTAGAATAGCTGAGGATGAGAGGAACAGAGGACATTTTTTCTGTAAAACGTTTAGCTTGTTGCATCCGAGCCCAGTCTCACCGTCTTACCCGACACTTGAGCCAACTCTTCGCAAGATACACCTGGCATTGCAGCCTAGACATCCTTGCGTAATATTTTACATTAGGCTAGGTACAGTAGGCTATACTTGGGCGAGTGGGATGCGCTTTTTTCTGACAACCGGATTATAGCATGTGTCGTATTAGGCGCATTTTTACGTTATTAAGTGCTTTGTTTGTGTAAACGGTCATCAGTTTGCACAAAAATCTACCACAGCAGCAATTCTTCTGGCTTAATAATGTTGCCTACTTCCCGAGTGCGGCTTTTCACTCATTGCTCTCCGGCTATCGTGAGAGAGTGAAAAGTTTTTTTTTCCCATTTACCAAGCCGAGCTTATTTGCATAAAAGCATGCTGATTGGTTGAGGGTTCCGGAGCTCAGCATGTAGAACTTGTGAACGCTGGCTGCATGAGCAAATTTCAGGGATCTTCAATAGATTCATATTTTATTAATAAACTGAAATATTGCGGTTTACGAAAGATTATTGAACCGCAGAGGGCGTATCGTTCGATAACCGTAAAATTCAATAACCGCTGCATCCCTACTGTCCACATATTACTCATATCCAAAGCACTGCATTTTTTTCTTTCCTGCTGACCAAAACAGTCAACCAAACTTTGTATTTCCCTTGCAAAGAAACCTTCCCAGCCACCCCTTCAAGAAGACAAGAGATAACCTTCTTGGAACATTCTCTGAACCAAAAATTGTTATCCTTGACAGACAGGACATTTCTCTGACAGATATCCAATATTGGGTGCTTTACATTCAAGATAATCTGTTATTAATACTGTGAAATATTAAATATTGAAGAATACTTTACCTGATATCGAACAGTAGATTAATCTTGGTGCCACTCTTGATAAATTCCGATAGCCCAGACCCATCTCGTTCAATTTTCCTGGTAAGTAGTTTTCTATGAGGACATCACATACCTCTGCCAACTTTAAAATCAGAACAAGATAACATTGCGTCACCTTCTTAAAATAATCGAATAAGTCATTTTTCCAGGTTTTCCAGGAAACACAAAAAACTCCCCCAAAAATGTAAATTACCACATAAAGTAATAATTTAAGTCTGTTAGTATGTATTAAAGGATGATGCTTGACATAATACGAAGATTTTTTTTTTTTTTCATAATGACTAAGATTAAATAAATGACTTTTTGGACCACATCTTTGATGACATAGGCAAAAATAACACTTTTCTCTCTACAGGCCTAAATGATATGTGACATGTGAAATGATGTGTGTTCATGTTTAACACTAGAAAGTAAGCATTACAAAACCAAAATGATATCTAATTATGGCAAAGGTCTTATTAAAAGAAAAACAAATGAGGCTTGACAACAGCAAATGTGAGTAACAAAACTTTAGTCAGGAACTGGTTTGCAGAAACAGGTTTGCAGAAACAAAGTCAAAGTTGGGGTTGGTGTTTAAAGAAACAAAGTCAATAAACAAAGAACATTTTCCCCTTCTTCCTCCTCTTTTCTCCTCTCCACTCTCCTCTCCTCTTTGGTCCTCTCCTCTCCGATCCTTCACCCTCCTCTTTTCTCTTCTCTTCTCCTCATCTTCATTTTCATCTCCACTAATCCCCCTCTCTTCTCCTCTCCTGTCCTCTCCTCGCCTCTCATCTCCTCTCTCCTCTCCTTCATCCTCCTCTTTATTCTTCTCTTCATTTAACTCTCCTCTCCACATCATCCCCCTCTCCTCTTTGGTCCTCTCCTCCTTTATCATCTTCTTTTCTCTTCTCATCCTCTTCATTTTCCTCTCCTCTCCGTCCCTCTCTCATCTCCATCCCTCTCTCCTCTCCTCTCATCTCCTCTCCTCCATCCTCCTCTTTTCTCGTATCCTCTTCATTTTCCTCTCCTCTTCATTTTCCTCTCCTCTCCTCATCATCCCCCTCTTATCTCGTATCCTCTTCATTGTCCTCTCCTCTCCACTTCTTTTTCTTCACTCCTATGCATGAGGTAAACTGTCATAGCAGTGATGACACTCCTCTGGAATAACGTGCTTCATTGACTGAAGGTCGTGGAACTTTCGCGCCTTTATTGCCAGCGGTTGTTGAAATATTCTGATCCACTGTATTGGGTCACTTGGAGCCTGCACCCTCTATGGCAGTTGCTCCCATGATGTTTCCCCAAAGGACAGCTTGAAAAGGACCTTGCCATCACTTTGGAACTTGAGACCCCGCAACTGATGCACTGTTGGGTCTCCAGCCTTTTTCCCGGGCCTGATGCTGGTGAAGTATGCTCCATTCATTTTCACAATCTCAGTGTGCTTGAGTACCTTGACATGATATGGAGCTGGTCGGAGTCGAGCTGTTTGAAGGATGATGACATAATCTCTCGGGGTGAACACATCAGTAACAATTTTTCTTTCAATTGTGCTATGCATGCTGTCACACTCCATCTGCGTATGACCTGCGACCAGGTACTTCTGTGTTATTTCTACCTGATACTTCCTTGCCAGCTCAGACAATGCATTTGCCACACATGAATTCCGGTTCTGATAACCACAACCGTCGCTCCACAGACCTATTTCCTTGAGTCCAGGATGGTCTTTGATCACTCTTTCAAAATGGTGGTATTGGAGGTGAGCAAATACCTCACTGCTCAGGTCACCCTGTGTTTCATCCCAAATGTAGCAGTAGCCTTCCTTTGTTTTCAAGTCAAAGAGAGTGAAGTTGTGAACCTGGAGTTTTGTTTTATAGTACATGCTGCTGGCTTGGGTTTTTGGACAGAGCAACACAGCTTGCAAGTCCATTGTCCAAACAGACTTCTCCGCATTTGCAGACTCCTTGTCGTTTAATTTCTCCTGCCTTGCTTCCTCTTTCTTAAGGATGTGTGCATCATAATCCTCCTTACTGACATTTCCATGCTTGAATGAAACACAAACATCACACTGATCTTTCCGCGGAATAAAAACAGAGTAGTTCTCTTCATGGAATACAGATGAGAAATGCTGTATTCCCGCTGCCCTCACTCCAGAATCTGCAGCTGCCTGTGTATATTCCCGGTGTAATTGAGCAATGGTTGTACCTGGATGAAGGAATCTTTTGTTTTTGTAGGTGTCAGAGCTTCTACAGTAGTGTGAATCAACAGTAGGTAGGTCCTTCAACCAGCCCTTCAGGAACTGTTTTTCTTCAGTTTCAAGCTTTGCATGCTTTCCACTTTTTGGTCCAGATTTGATTGGGTGTGTTGGAGTCACTTCACTGCTGACAGGGCAGGGGTTGTTCATCCAATCCGAAATGGTCCTGAAAGGGAGGCCAACGGTAGAGGAAAAAAGTGCCTTGCACACCTTGACACTTCTGCCATCTTCCATCTTTAGCTGGTACACCAGTGTGGAATTGCGACGGGATTCCCCAGCTGCCTTCCTATGTTTGATGGCTGCCTTTGTTACCAGAGTTGTTATGTATATCTTGCGTTCCTCCCAGGTCTTCATTGCCCATACTTTCTGAAAAATCCATTGCCGCTGGTCCTCTGAAATGGCCTGGCACTGTCGAGTTGAAGCTCGCTGGCAGAACTTAGAAGAACAGGGGGGACCCATAGCCTTTTCACTTACTTTTTTGCCACTTATGCCCATGTAGGACATGCCTCTGAGGCGTTTTTGTTTCGCCTGGTTCTGCTTCCATGCTTCTGGATTTAGCTTCTTATATCTTTTACTTTTCTTCGAACCGCCAGTACCATCATTTTCATTTTCAGAGGACACCTCACTGTTATTTGGGTTGTCTGAATCTTCTGCATGGACAGAGCTGGGTGAGCCTAAATCCTCATCAGTGGACGCGTTCACTGTTGTTTGGGTGATAGTCTGAATCTTCAGCATGCACAGAGCTGGGTGAGCCTAACACATCCTCATCAAGAACAGAGTTTTGCTCTGCCACACAAAGTTCCACGAAGTTCCATGGCTTCCAATGCTGAGATCGTGTTCAGCAGCAGAGGGTAGATTAGCATTGGAGTCCAATGCATCATCTACAAAAAAGAAGGAAAATACCTAACTGTTACAGCCCATACAGTCAAAATGACAATAAACAATTTACTTTTGGTGTATTTTATGATTGATGTTTAGACTATGTAACACACTGATGTTTAAATTCATAGAGATGTATGAAGTAGAAGCACACAATTACAATACTTCATAGCTGCACTTCTACTAATACTTCGTACAAAATTGATATAACTATGTTTCATGCCCCTTTTTGCAAAAAAAAAATCCACATCAAAGGCCCTTCAAATGGAAACAAAGGCATAACATTTCTGCATACTGGCTAAAAGGGCAGGAAGAGGTTATGTTTTTAGCATCCTCATGGTATTTTAGCTAGCATTGTCAGCTACTATACTTTTCTGACAGACTAACTACAGTATAATAACACTGCTATTCCACACTCTCTGTAGAATATTTACTGGCTGTACTTTATCATTAAGAGCTTAATTTTTTTTATCATAGTAAAAAAACATACTTACCATTTTTGGATGAACTCTGAATCAGTGCAAAAAGTTCTCTGACTGAATCATCCATCATGAAGCGCTGTGTGAAAATTGCCTAAGTCACACTGTATTTTGACTTGAGCAAAATAAATCAGCCTAAGTCACATCTCTTGACATAGGCAGAAATCATAAATGGGTTTTACCACATGATCAATTCAACTGAGGGTTCTGGCAATTTTACCATAGGTGGCCAGCAGGGGGAGGAAATGATTTATGCAAAAAAATCAACTTGGCCAAAAAATGACTTAGGCGATTATTTTAAGAAGGTGACGATTGATAACATATTGTCACCTTGTTAAAATAATCGCCTAACTCATTTTTTCTTTTCAGGAAACGCAAAAAACTCTCCAAGCATGTAATGTAGGACATTTACTGACCATTTATATCGAAATGCATGCAACAAAGGATCTCTGTTGGTATGGTTATATTATTAATTATTATTAAGAAATCCAATTATAATTATGAATTTTTATTATTATGAAATTTTAAGGGAAATAAATGACTTAGGCAATTTGTTTTGAACATGCCTCTGTGACTTAGGCAAGATGTGGTAACACTATTTGTTGAATATATCTGCATAAGAGTGACATGAGCCTGTTATAAACATAACATGAGAAAAATAATATAATAAGCATTATTATTATTTCAAAGTGTCTCTAATGTTCAAGACACATCGTGTGTCATGCTTATGGCATGCAAGTGTCACCCTTAAAGAAATAAATGTGTGTTTTATCTAAAAATGTCATTCCTGAATCATGGAAGTGAGTTCTGCAAAGGTAGCAGCCATCTTAGAAAACTTTTAAAATTGCCTAAATCACATTTCATTGAACTTAAGCATAATAAATCTGCCTAAATCAGGCAGAAAGTCACACTCTTGACATAGGCAATCATTTTAAATGGGAAAAATCACATGATCTGATTGACTTAGGGTGTTGAGAGTTATACTATCGGTGTCCACCACCATGAGGCGATATTTTATGCAAAAAAAAAAAATCAATTGACAAAAAATGACTTAGGCGATTATTTTAACAAGGTGACGAATGGCATTTCTGTGCTAGAATATATTTGATAATCAGTCACTCCAGGATTTTGAGGGCCTCTTGAGTTGCTAAAATAACCAGAAATGGGAATTAACTGATGGAATTGAGACAAGAATTTAATATTGCATAAAAGTACAAATAATAAGTAATTTAGCAGTAGTATTTACAGGTATTTGCTTTTTACTTGAGTATTTCTTTTTCTGGCAAGAATTTCCGCTCGCTGTTCGGGTGTTCAGTCCCTCTGCTCCACTGGTCAAAGTCAGAACACACAAGTCCCACACTTTGACAAGACTATTGCGGCCCACCATAGTTTAATCTGAAATGCCATAATTAATATGGGAATTAAATAAAATATGCCATTTCATTCAACACATACAGTCTACTAATACAGACTAATACAGTCTTCAGTTTGTCTGCCTTCTTTGTGGTGAAAAAAAGCTCATTTCAGATCTACAGCACTGGCCCTCTCCAGTCATGTTCGCACACGCACCCACACACACAATGAAAGGTGTGTCTGATGTGCGAGACCTGTGCTGCTCAAGTAGCCATTAATTAGTTATAAAACGACACAGATGTTGCCTATGAGTGTCTGTTATGACCAGTTGAAGACTGTCAAAAATATCTTATATCTATCAAGAGTCCGATTTCAAGTAAAATCATTGGCATGAATAATTCTGATGTCAGTGAAATCACATTCCACCAAGAGCCTACAAACTGCATTATTTCTTTGACAGCGATGTTGGAAACAAGCTTGGTGGGCAGAAAAAGCAGCTAGCGTGGGGAAATTCAATCAAAGATAATTTAAAACTATCTCTGATTTAATATTTGGTAAAGAGAACAACGTGTAGAAACGAAGCCAACCATAACTACTAGGCCTACTGCTCTACCCGCACAAAGAATCTGGATTAGGCAGTTCACCAAGCGGAAAGTTGCCTGAAAGTCTACTCTAACTGATTTACGATCGCAAACAGTATTAGTTACGGCATTTGCAATTTGCTGTCAGTTATGGGTAGGCCTGTGATATTTAGAATTAAAACCCCGTTTACACAAACTCTGATAACCACAAAGACGCATATGTATCTCTACGGTTGCACCTCTCTGTTACACTTACCCGAAGGTGAAGACGGAGAATCTCAAGAACTCCGGGCAAGGGGGAGATGTCAGAGAACTCCGTCTTCAGACATTTGTGTAACTACCCATAACCGGAGCTTTGGCACCAAAGACAGTTGGAGCAAACGAGAAGCACCTACTTCTCATCATCTGTCTCACGGAAACTTGGTTATCGGAAGATGCGCCAGACCATGCCATTTCTCCCTCTGGCTTCTCTGTGTTTCGGACCGACAGGTCAAAAGAGCTATCGGGTAAAGTCAGGGGTGGAGGGGTGTGCTTTATGATTAACTGTGCTTGGTGTGACCGTAAGAATATCCACTCGATCAAGACCTTTTGTTCTCCAGACATAGAATATCTCACCATTCTTTGCCGTCCATTCTGGTTACCAAGAGAATTCACAGCTGTTGTCGCAACTGCAGTATACATTCCACCGCAAGCGGATGCAGAGCTCGCGCTAAAAGAACTGTACGCGATTATCAGCAAAACTGAGAGCTTATATCCAGAGGCTGCTTTTATCATTGCAGGCGACTTCAACCATCTCTGAGAAAGACACTGCCCAAATACTTCCAGTATATAGATGTAAACACACGTGGAAATCGCATATTAGACCACTGCTATACTCCCTTCAAGCCCCTCCTCCGCCCACCGTTTGGCAAATCAGATCATTCCTCTATCCAGCTCCTTCCAGCTTACAAGCAGAAACTGAAGCAGAGCCCACCCACTGTCAAAACCATTCGCTGCTGGTCTGAGGAATCAGACAGTGCACTGCAAGGCTGCTTTGAATGCACTGATTGGGACATGTTCCGTGATTCATCAAATGGGGATATAAATGTATACAAAGAGACAGTCACAGGATTCATTCAGAAGTGTGTAGAAGACATTGTTCCATCAAAAACATCAAAATCTGGTCTCAGAACCAATTGTGCAGAATTGTACATTTGCCTCTGGAAACAAAGAGCTGGAGAAAAAAAGCCAGATATGACCTGCGAAAAACTATCAAAACAGCAAAAAGAGAATATAGGCACAAGATTGAGGAACAGCTGGAAGGGAATGACTCAAGAAATATGTGGCAGGGACTGCACATGATTTCAGATCTGAACGGGAAGAAATCCAACATCCAAGTCTCTCACCCCTCACTTGCAGACGAGCTGAACCAGTTCTATACACGTTTTGAGGTCAACACCATACCTCCAGTAAGAAGATCCCCCTCCATTTCTCACCTCTCTGACCCAGGCCTAATGCTCACAGTGGCTGATGTGCAGAAATCTTTCAAGCAAGTCAACATTTGGAAAGCAGCGGGACCTGATGGGATTCCAGGCCGTGTAATCAAAGTGTGTTCAGAGCAACTGGCTGGTGTGTTTACAGACATCCCTGTCCATGAGTGTTGTGCCAAGCAGCTTTAAGTCATCTGTTTTTGTTCCAGTGCCTAAGAAAACCAAATCACCAGCTTGAACGACTGGCGACCTGTGGCCCTCACCCCCATCGTGAGTAAATGTTTTGAAAGGCTTGTGAAGAACATCATCTGCAAAATGATTCCACCTGCGCTTGACTGTCACCAGTTTGCCTACAGACAGAACAGATCAACTGATGATGCCATCACCAGCACACTGCATACCTCCCTAACACACCTGGAGAAAAAAGACACTTACGTAAGGATGCTGTTTGTGGACTACAGCTCGGCCTTTAACACCATTGTCCCCAGTATACTTGACGGCAATGATGAAACAGCCTACAGAAAAGAAATCGACAGCTTTATGCATTGGTGCAAAGAAAACAACCTGTCCCTGAATGTGCCCAAGACAAAGGAAATAATTATTAACTTTAGGCAGAAAGAACACCAGTTTGAAGCCATTAACATCAATGGTGAGACAGTGGAGAGGGTGAGAGACTTCAAGTTCCTTGGCGTTTCAGAAGATTTCAGAAGACCTCACCTGGGACAGTCACACTCAGAACATTGTTAAAAGAGGCCAGCAACGTCTTTACCACCTTAGACGATTGAGAAAGTTTGGTATGCGACCCAAGATCCTGAAGTCTTTTTACAGAGGCACCATTGAGAGCATCCTGACGGGGACCATAATCGCATGGTATGGGAACTGCTCTCAATACAACAGGAAAGCACTTCAGAGAGTTGTGCGTACAGCACAGACCATATGCGGCTGTGACTTACCCTCCATACCAGAGCTATTTGAGGGAAGATGCATCAGGAAGGCAAAAAAAATCTTGATTGATCCTCGTCATCCCAATCATGAACTATTTGAGCTATTACCATCTGGCAAACGGTATAGAAGTTTCAAAGCTCGCACTACCAGACTCCAAAGTAGCTTTTTAAGGCACTTTTTTTGCACTGCACATTACACACACACACACACACACACACACACATACACATACACACACCTTTCATTTATTTATCTTTTTGAGGAGACAAAACGCAAGAATCTTTACTCTTTTATAGGCTTCAAACCTATGATGAGAAGTAATAAAGGTATCTTGAATCTTGGTATTTCTATCAGATGAACTATGCTGCCAGGCAGTAAATAGCCTACTTAAATTTCAAGTTGTTCGCGAGCTAACACTAGCGATCTAGCTAACGTAATGTTTTACATTTATATTTGAGATTTAATTTATTTGACTTAATTTATTTGACAGCCTGCGGGTAACATTACAGAGTTCATTTTAAGTGGACAGAGCAAACATAAACATAGTTTACAACAATATGTTAGGTTTGAGCAAAGCATATAGCTATGTCGTCAAGGTAACTGCCAAACAAACCCTCTCTGGCTCATGCTAAAAAGCACATTTGGTTCATACAAAATTGTTTTGCAGAGGAATGATTAAATTGTCATTTGTTGGTTTCATTAATGATTACAGACAATATTATGGTACACATACATTAATATCATTCTATAATTTCTTAAGGGAAAATGTAAATGATGTGACGTAATGTGACACTGCTGCTATGCAGACCGAAACACTTCACGTTTGTGGCCATCTGCTAAGATGTTGCTCCCTTGAAAGATCTTTGATAAAACTGTGACGTGGTGGTTAATTGTCATTTATGTGATTAAGCCTCGTTTGAAGTAGCGTCAACTTTGACAAGATGCTGAAACCATTCCATCAACGCAAGTTAGCGGCGCCTGCCTCTCGTTAACTTAAACAAGGCAGCGTGCACAAGCTCAACACTAGACCTAAATAGATGATTTAGGAATACCTGATGAACCGTTGTAAAATTAAGGCAGAACGAAAAGAATTTTAAGAAAGAAACTTCGATATGCATACGTCATCTGTTGAATTTTGTGTGAAATAACTGAATATCACATTTTTTATAGTAGTAAGCCTACTGGCAATGCAGAAAGTTGAAAAGGTGATTGAAATTATATTTTGAATCATAATGTTTGACCATTGCTTGTTGGAACAAATTGCCAGTCTCATTGTTCTGTCACAGCAGACTTGCACCCGAAACTGAAATCAATCAATCATTCAATTAAGACATAGCCTACAATTCAAGCCACCACGTGATGGGCCGGCATGTTACACGTCTTTGATGATGCATGCATTTGTCTTTAATTCGTAACAAAAATTATTCCTAATAGGTTACTTCCAAATATAAATAGTAGTTTAGTAAAAATGGGAATTCATGCATGGTCACAGTGTTTGCAAAACCTCAACCTTATTTGGTGGGAAAGATTATTAAGCAGGTGTATGGAACCTTTTTTGGTGACTTGTGTTTCTGACTGATTGCATTTTCTGAGACACCGCTTTATTTTGCCTTGCAGTTAACCTGCCACTAGGCTGGTTAGTTTGGGAGCATATGTTACCCCAGCAACTCAGCTGAGATAACTGTTAGCGTGGGTAATGGAACAGAACCCACACTAAAACTAGCGCCACTTGGCGAAATTAACGCGGCTTAGCAAATAGCTCGGTTGATGGAATATCCCCCAGATCTTTTACCCATAGAAAGCTTTTGGTGCATCATAATAGGAATACATGACAAAGAAGACCGGAGACGTTGAGCAACTAGAAGCCTGTATTAGACAAGATTGGGGCAACATTCTCTCCACAGTCCCCCAACGTTTGCAGACCGTTTAAAAAAGAAGAGGGGATGACACACAGTGGTAAATGTGGCCTTGTCCCAACTATTTTGGAATGTGTTGATGCCATGAAATTGAAATCAACTTATTTTTCCCCTTAAAATAAAACATTTCTTCAGTTTCAACATTTGATATGTCATTAATGTTGTATTCTGAATAAAATATTGAAATTTGAAACTTCCACATCACTGCATTCTGTTTTTATTCACAATTTTATTCCCAACTATTTTGGAATTCGGTTGTATTCTCGTCTTGTGATATCCAACTTTGACAGCGTTGCTATTTTTGTTCACTGAAATATTTCCCTTCTGCTGTGTTTCGGTTTTGTGTTGGATTGTTATTGGGCAACAGGCAGCAATTACTCTCTCTCTCTATCTGGCATATACAGTGTGCAGACCACTACATATTATACACTGGGAACTGCTGTGGTAGGTCAAATGTCTCAAGAAACCTATGAAAAAATTGAGGGAAAGTTGCTGAGACTAGTCAAACATACAAGGGATAGCGGGGATTGGTTGGATTTGCGTTTTCGCTGTTGTGATTGTAACATCGCAAAATCCTAGAGGGTCTGAGACAATAACGTATCATAATTATTTCATTATGGTGTTTTACCTCTGATATAATTGCAGCTCCTCTAGGATCTTTGAGATTGACAGCAATACTCTGTTACAGGGGAAAAAATACATTTTCAATTACTTTACTCCAGTAACAATTTGATTCGATTCACAGAAATGTATTTTACCACACAAAGTTCATGTATGAAAACTATCAGTGCATGTCCAAAATCATATCCCACACCACCCATACGCTTGTAACACATTCAACATACACCCACAATACACACAGGACATACATCATGTGCAACATATCAGTTATGGTATTTTAAAAGTTAACAAGCACATAAAACATTCAAGTGGCCATATTGTTGACACACATATTGCTATTTTTGCAGACTAATTTCAATTAAAATTTAGCTTTCGTTTAGGTTTCGTTAGGTTTAGGTTCCGTTTTGACATGCCCTATTCTGTTAGTGTTAGCTGCCGTTTTGCAAACTTGGTCTATTTTGCACAAAATTCGATCATTGAGGTGGCAATCAATTGCTCTTCGCACTATAAAACAGCAGGTTTACCTGGTGATTCACTCCGGATAATACCTTTAAAGGTATAATCCAGAGTGAATCAACACGTAGCCCTGCTGTTTTATACAGCTAAGCGCTACTGAAAGCCACCTCAATTATTGAATTTTGTGCATCATAGACAGAGTTTGAGAAACGGAAGCTAACACCAACTGAATGAGGCATGTCAAAAATGAAACCTAATCGATTTGCTTTTGTTTGGAAATGCCCCATTCTGTTACCTTTAGCTGCCGTTTCGCTATGTCAGTCTGCCTTGCATGAAATCCAATGATTGAGGTGGCAATCAATAGTGCTTGGCACTATAAAACAGTAGGGTTACGTGCTGATTCACTCCGGATTTTTCCTTTAAAAAAGGAATAACGGGAGATGAGGTGAACAATTATCTGGAAATAATGGCGAGGTGGAGGTCTAGAACTCCGGCGAAGCACGCAGCAGAGACGGAGACATTATTTCCAGATAACCAGTCACCTCGAGGCTGTTATCCCACTTATCTCCCGTTTGTTTTGTTTGTTTTAACGAAGTGTATAAAACATAAAAGAAACATGCAACTCCAATTTAAAAGAAGTTAACCTGTTCTGTTTGGGTACTATTTTCAGTTGAAAGTAGTTGAAGGTCTACAAGGCTGCTTACTGTTGTTATAACTACCATTCTAAAAAGCATTGATATGGAACCGGTGGTGAAACTTTTTAACAGAAAAAACGTCTCAGGTAGCAGGCTATCAGAAGTTAATGGCCACCCCATCAGCCAATCAGAGAAGAGAATCGCGTTCTGAAGGGAAATAAAACAAACTGTTGAATGTGAACATGTTTGCGACCAGCATTCACCTACGTTAGATCTATCTGAACGCACCTCAGGTGTCATTTAGAATGAGAATGTGTAAATGTGTTCTGTTATTGTTGGGGGCAGACTGCCCCAACTGTTGTTTACACCAGAGACCGTTCTGAAGTGCCATTGTTCCAAGCCTATGTAGCCTATGTTACAGAGACTGGATTTTTTTTTACAGTGACCCAAGAGAATGAAAAGGTCATGAGGAGATATCACCTTTATTTTATAAAAAGTGTTATGTGCCACAAACCACATAAGTCAATGACTGCACCTTTAAATGAAGGCTACTGAGCTCACTTCTCTTATGATACTTGGAGTAAAATGATGATGATGGTGTGGCTGAAAGTTTTGCATGTTCCTAGCAAGTTATTTTATCCTCTGCTATGTTTAGTCATATATACCTTCATATTGCCTTCTGCGCATCTAATGCCTTTTGCGCATCTAATGAAATGAGTACTTCTGGGACAGGGGATGTATCAGAGGAATAGAGTAAATTAAACAAATAAATGTCTACCCACCAAAAATCCTGTCTGATCCATATGTATTTGGGCAACACCATTTCAAGTCTAATGGCAAGTGTTTTTGTGAGTATTTTATAGTCACACCCTAATAAACCTACTGGTCTGTAAGATCCACACTGTAAAGGATTGTGACGGAGTACCGTCACTACGGTTGAGTATGCGCTCTGACTGCCATACCAACGAGCCTGGCTCTTTGGCGTTGCGGTCAAGTTGCACGTTTAGCACCCCGGAGACCCGGGTTCGAGACCGGGTGGGGTCACTGTTCTCTCCCCTTCGCTACAAATGGTGTCAGAAGTGGGATGGCGACTGTGAGGCCATCGGAGGCGTAGCCAATGTGTGAGCTGTATGAGGGACCTCCAGGATAGGTTGACCCCGATGTGAGGGACCCCAGAGATGG
>JAODXP020004400.1:0-38308 GCA_027497455.2 Sardinella longiceps | reverse complement strand
TTCTTTTGAACAGACAACACAGTTACATTGACAAGACTGCCTATTATGATGACTGCTGCAGATGGTAGAAAAGGTTTCACACAGTTTATACATATGGAAATGGAAAGTGAATAAGTCAAGACCAGACCCATTCTTGATCTGAACTGATGTGAAACAACTATCTAAAAAATCTTCTTTTTTTTCTTTATTGTTTTTATTACACTTGAATTGTGCTTTGACAATAACTGTCTTGTTGCTTTATTAGGAACTGGTAATGAGCACACTGAGAGCTCAGAGCTGAGATATTTGTCTTCCTGAAACTTTTCGGCAAGCTTTGCTCAACTTCTGCCCACACCAGATGGCACCCTAGGCCCCACCCTCACCTCCCTGACTCACCGTGCCAAAAGGGAGCAGATCCTGGGAGAGGGCCTCATCACTGCCAGCACTCTGCGCCTCCCAAACTCTCTGTGTGCCATCTCATCTTCCCCCACAGGCTCTTCCAGCTGCTGTATATGAAAAACATACAGTTTCAACTCACCACAAAAGAGCAGCAGAGTTTTTTTTTACAAGTTACGGTCAGTAAAGGTAAACACACTGCAATCCAAAGAAAGGGCTGAAATGTATTCACTATTTTTCAAGTATTCAGGAGTGACTGGAAATCTAGCCCCTACAATTTTGGTTTTCTAGTTAGCCCCTTAACAACTTCGCGATAAAGGTCACTACCAAACTTTTTACACATGATTCTACAGTGCTTTTTCGCGTAGAATCCATTTCTGCTTGGGACATTTTTGTATCACGCAACTTTCCTTACAGGGTTCCCACACTTTACTGAACATCGAATTCAAGACCGGTCTAGTTTCCTCTAGTTTTTTTTATGAGGGATATACAACTAAATTAAAGCGTAGCTCCGGAGTAAGTTTAAGCATAGCCCTAGCCACGGCTACCTCACCTTAGCCCCATAGACCCACCATAGTCCCAATGGACCTTACACACTGCATTTCATATTTATTACACTCTCCCCAAACACACCTTATCAACCATTCACCACCCAATTGTACCCACCCCTACCCTCGCGGCCAAACATACTGTAATAGTACAATTGTAATATATTAGGTCTGCCCAGTTAGGGGTGGGGGGTTATGTACACGTAGCTACAACATTTTGAGCATAATTCTGAACAAGAGAGGAAAATGCCTTACCCAGCCAGTGGAGCTAATCATTTGAAGCTCCAGAGGATCTCCCAGCTGCTTTCCTCCAAGCAAGGCCACAGTGTGACAACAGGCAAGGCCAGTGAGCATGTGGCCAGGGGGCAGGAGACGGGGATTTGGAAGCAGGTCTGCAAAGCTGTTGCCAGTGGCTTCAATGACCCCTCTCACCTCCAGACCTTCCTCTGTCAGTGTGCCTGTCTAGAGAAAAGAGACAACCATGAACACTGAACCAGCCATGGTCTTGACCTAACTCACACATGTATTTTGACCAAATCGCTACATACATACATAGTTATTCACCTTAATATTCAACTTAAATATTCTGCAATGCACAGTATTCACAGCACTCAGTTATACTTTTGTGAGGATGCACATGCAGCATTGAGGAGGATGCAGTCATACATGCAGTTTTCCTAATTTAACAGTTCATTGGTGATGGAGGTTTGCCTAGAACTCTAGACGTACTCTAGCGGTAGCACATTGAATTTACTCAGCGAGTACGTCTAGCCATCATCCATAGGTTGCATTCAGACATCGGTGGTGTCTGAGCTGTTTAAATTCAAACGCAACACTCTAGGTTGTATTCAGACATTGTGGTGTTTAGCCAGACACAACATTCTATCTGAACAGGGAGTCATTGGGCAGGGTTAGAGTTGTTTGAATTGACTTGTTAGTTGCGCTGAGGTTAGAGCAGTCTTACCCAAGGGCCTATCACTCGTGGCCAGACTATATTTATGTGATAGTCTGGCTTGTCAGGCTAGATAAATGGAAACTGTATTTTAGCATAATGCTGCTTTATTTTAATCCCCATTTAATAATCTACTATAACATCCAGGAAAACTTAGAATGAAGACAAAATTATCAGCATACATGTAAACAATATTTATTTACTCAAGACTGGTTTATTCACCTTGTCAAAGCAGAAGAGGGAGACTTTTCCACATATGTTAATACGAGGTGGGCTGATGCAGAAAATGCCTTGCTTCTTTAGTCTTCTCTGGGCATAGTAGGTGGCAGTGGTTATGGCTGCAGGCAAAGCTGGTGGCACTATAATAGTTATAATGTCCAACGAGCGAACCACAATTTGTCCTATTGTATTCTGGAAATGAGATGAGAATGAGAATTTGTGCAATGTAATATGGCTTTTACATGCAGCACATAATTTTTATCATACTCAGTGAAAACCATAGAATAAATAAAACCATATATGTAATAAGTGTCTTTTTGAGATACTCACATGGCTTCTAATCTGCACCACTATGCTATAAATTGTGCCCCCTAAAGCTGCAACAAAAAGTGGAGTATGTTAGGAGCAGGAAAGGGGACCAGGAACAGTCAGAAATAGACATGCTGGCCAGACTGACTGACATGATTCTATACAGCGTCACAGGCAGTGGGTGGGTCCTGGTTAGCACGGGAAATCAAGAAGCAAACAGTGAAGTGAAATTGCCATTTTTACCTAGTATTCCCAGAAGTAATAGGAACTTGCCAACATCCCGGTAAAAGCGGAGGTTCATTGACTGCGGATGCAGAATGGAACTGATCAGATCTCCTTTGGCTGTGGAAAACCCTAAGAAACAGAAATCAGGTCAAAACACCACAGAAAACTATAAATCTAGCATAGCAGAGTTGTCAGTCCCTCAGTGATATTGTAACTACATTGAGTAGAAAGCAGGGCAATTTACTTTGTTTATCATATAAAACAATATAATATTATTATACCATATATTATCATAATATAATGTGTAACCTGTGTAAACAACAACAGCAAGAGCTCCTCTTCCCCCAGGGCAGCCCCCTCTGGCTTGGATGACCTGTGTGCCACAGAAGAGAGTCTGTCTCCGTTGGGTTTCAGTGCTGTACTTCTCCCCGGTCACTGGCAGTGGAGTCTTCATCACAGGTATGCTCTCACCTAACAAGGGAGCGAGAGGTGAGATGAAGTGAGAGTACAAGAAAGATACAAAGATGATGTTGCACTACAAAACTACACTGCAGTATTCTAATTGGAGCACAGGATATATTTGACATGTAAGGTGGGGTAAGCAATACTGGATTAGCCTCGTGAGACCAAACTGATCTTGCGAGCTTCAGGTCTTCACTCACGGCTCACATGAAGAGAATTTGGAGCAGGTTGCTAAACAAAGGAACCAATAAGCGTTGGCTTTGAGGCGGGTTGAGGTCGGCGCAACGAGAGGCGGGTCTAAAGAACATGTACGCATGTTAGTACGTTATATGCTTCGTTGGTCTGATTGGTTGATTATCATAGGTTGTGATAGACAGATGCCTTATCCAATCAGCCAAAACTACACAAACGAAAACTAAACTAACAAACCAAAACTTCTTTAACGGATCATTCCCAGATGGAATTGCGGGAGCAAGTCCATCTAGCGGAGTCAGGTTAATACTGGATGACATTCATGTGTATTTTTTAAGTAAATTCAATTGTTAATGTGAAAGGAGGGGAGGAGGGGAGCCACTGGCAGCAGAGGCAGCACCATGTAAGGGCGAGGCAATTTTGGACATCATGTTCTTCTTCCCATAAAGTTAATTTAACAAGTTGATCAATAGTTCACTCACCAGTTAGCATGCTTTCATTAACCATACACTCCCCTTCAAGCAGGGCAGCATCACATGGCAAGTGCAGGCCCTCCGGTGGTATCAAAATGCAGTCCCCTGGTACCAGGTCCACCGAGCTCACTACCTCCTCCTCTGAAGTACAACACAACAGAGGCACCAACGAAAGGTAACACAAAGTTTAAGTCTACTCCCATAGCTGTAAAAGAAATTTGTATTGAGGCATGACACAGAAACAACTCACCTCCTGTGCTCCTCCTTACAGTCACACGCTCAATTAACTGGGCCATGTTGCGAAGTTCACTCTTTTGCTGCAGAAATGTGCAGAAAAAATACATTGCAGTAACACATTAGAGTGGCATGAATTGCAATTATTGCATCATGACACGATACACATAATGAACATTACTGACACTTCATTAGTGTCATTGTAATGTAAAGTTGACATTGTTTGGGATGCAGACATTACACAGTGGTGAACATTAAAAAAATAATAATCATGAATGTTCATGAATGAATAACATGACATGCTTATGACTCATGACATGTACCTCTTACGTTAACACCCTCATGACTGACATTGCTTGAAAAAAATCAATTAATCAATTAAAACCTTCCGGATCTGATACAGTGTGATGGCAATGGATAAGAGAGAGATGATGAAAATGCAAGCAGCATAGTAATAGTAGTTGTCTGATGTCCACAGGATGAGGCTGCAGATCTGGAACACATAGAATGGGTTGAGCACCTGTACAGGGAACAAAATTTCAGAACAAAGGTTTAGAAAGACCAGAGAAACCAATGGACTTCTCAACAGCACTCACAAACTTCCATTATCATAACATTCAAAATATGCAAAATATTTTTTGGTCACAGCCAAAAAAAAAAAAAAAACTTGCATGGCAGAACAATTATTTAAAATTTAATCATGGACGGTCTAACAAGTTGCATAGTTCCCACCCAGCATTGACATTATTTCTGTTGATTCAATAAATGTCTACAACTGAAATGCTCATCTTTCTTTCCATAAGGTATATTCTGTTTTTTGTTGTTGTTGTTGTTGTTTTTTTTTTACATAGCACTACATGATAGAGAAAATAAGAGAATGGGGTTGACGCTTCTCACCTCCTCAAAGAGAAGCTGCAGATAAGATTCCACAGGGACATCAATAAGGTTCTGGCCATAGACCTTCCTCCTGAAACCAAGGAAAAAGAGGGGGTGGGGGTGTAGAGGGTGTTTTTCTTGATCAACCTTCATTCAGCTGGGGTTAAAAGCCAACTGAGAACCATTGAATTTTACTGTGAAATCAGACAAATTACCAACTTGTCAGGAAGAAGATACAACTAGGAGCAACTTGTCAGAAAGGAGATACAACTAGGAGCAGGAATAATACAATGTAGAGACTTTGTGAGATCATTCAGTATCAGGAGACAGTTTTGTGCAGGACCCTGGACTGTTTGGGTGCAATATGCCTCTCATGAACAGCATGTGGTCAAAATTTAGCAGGCAACGGGGGCATGTTACAAACAGAGTTACAGTCATGTAACAAAAACCCGAAGTCTTTCCAGGGCATCCACATCTTATACCTGTTTGTAAGTGGTCATTACATGGTCACACATGATTCATTCATTTCACATTCAAGCATAACAATACATGGACACTTCCTTAGGTTCATCACGTGATTCACATACTATAGCTTGCATAGGGCACCCCATGAAGACAATAGGCACACATAGCACACAGTTCAACTCTCAGCTTCACGAGTTGCATGCCTTGTTGTCTATTAGTTACCCAGTTGCCTTTGTTATTTTACAAGTTGCCTTTGTTATTTTTAGTTGAAAGCATCGTTCAATTCTCTGTCAATGACGCACATTGTCAAAATAGATGATATTGCACCTTACAGCTATGTAAGAGGTGTGGTCCAGCGCAAAGGTTGAAAACTGCTACTTTATGACAGTGGAATGATGATGTGTGTTATATCAGGAAAAAACTGGTTAAAAGTCAGTGGCACATTACTGGAAATCTATTTTATGGCTTTTTAATGCAGTGCATAAAACATAAGTCCACACTTTTCAACTTTGTACTGATGCATATTCGCAGAAAAAGCAACTTGCACTTCACACTGGTGAGGATGTGCTACTGCACTACTGCACAAAATAGGGCCCTTTGTCTTTTTTGAAAGAAGAAGTGGTTGAAGTGATTTCGTTTTCATGTTACAGGACTGAGTCATTTACCTGGTACTCTGCTCTTGGCAACTCAGTCCCTGCTGCATCTGGTGTAGTTTGGCGCAAGACCAGTCATTGTTCAGGATACTAGAGGAATAGAGGAACTTGTTTCTGTAGCACAATTTCACTTGAACAATTTCCCCACGTACAGTATAATAAGTAAATGGAATACAATATACATTTGCCCACGCTGTTTACCTGACTTTGCAGAATGCACCATTCCTGGCCATCCACACATACCGCATGCCTTTATACACATAGTATCGGAGCAGCAACCTCTAGAAGATTAAACATGACGGTTAAATGGTGGGTTAGAATAAAATCACATTTGTTGCAATATTGTAGTACTTTTAATCTCTCCTCTGTCCTTACTTCCTCCCTGTGTAGTGGAACTGTGTCTCTCAAGTCATGTTCATTTTCCTCCGAAAACATCTGGCCGAGACTAACCAACTGGCCAAGACTGCAGAAGAGAATATGGTGATATACAGTTCGCTGGCTTAGGGGCAGTTCAGTAAACATGAACAGCTAGGGAATTAGCCAAAGAAGAAAACACAAATGGTGTTTCTCACCTTTCCTCATCAACCTCCTCAGTGAGCACTGTCTGGACACACTGTTCCCCAAAGTCAACCTGAAAGTCACAACAAGCCACAAAAAACCATAGCAAGTTTTTGAACAATAGCATCAGCTAAACTAATTCTGTTTGTGCATTTGGGACTATAATAGCTATGTGGCCATAAAGTCAGGGAGATGACATACATTTAGGATGATGATCTCTGCTATTTCCAATGGGCATTGACGACAGCAAGCCAGTACCCTCCATCGTGGGCGCCACTTGAACAGCAAAGGTAGAAGACCCAAGGAAAGGAACACTACAATGTAATAAAGCCACTCCTGCCAACGAATCCTTTTGTAGCCTTGGATATCCTGCCAGGAGGATTGAACACAAGAATGGGATAAACCAGTGGTTCTCAAACTTTTTCTGTCATTCCCCACTTTGGAAGGCAGAGAATTTTCACGCCCCACCTGGAAGGCTTAATTTGCGCACAATACATGTATCTCCGTGAGGAATACTTTGCGAGTAGGCCTAGCCTACAGGATTTTTGTCAATGTTAAAATTTTCATGTAACTAATTCAAAGCCAAATTTCTCTTGAACCCCTCATCACAGCAACTAGCAAATAACATCATTGGAAAGCTCAATTTACTGTCATATGTGCATATTTGACAAATAGCTGTGAATTCAGGGGGCATGGTGTGACCGTTGGTCAATCGCAAAGAGATGTCTCGCGCCCCACCTGTCATGTGTCCGCGCCCCACTAGTGTATGTCGAGCAATCAAATGTACAGATTTTTTCTCAATACTACAAAAATATATAAAATCATATTACAATGCTATGGATGTACAAACAAATAAAGACGAAGAGGTAAAAGCAAAAAAAGATGCATTTCTGTATGCTAAACATACCATTTATGACATATGTCTGACACAGAATGAAAAAGACTTTGACGTCCGACTTAAGGGATTGATGTTGAGTCCACGTCCCCCTGCTCTCTGCATAAAGAGACACACGACTCAAAATCGGTTATAAAGTATGGCCCTATTATATGGTCTCAAAAAGGTCACATTTTAACAAATGTCTAATTTTCCCAGATTCTGTAACATATTGTATGTCATTCTTAAATAACCATTTATAACATAAAGAAATAGTTATTGTCAGTAAATGTTATTTTGAAATAGTTCATGACTTAGATTGTTGCATAACATGTTTATCAATCTTAAGAAGCAATTCCCTAAGTTTAGACCAGAGTGTTTCTCTTGATTCAATGAATGTAATTTGACTGTTGAAATATTAATCTTTTCAAATAATGTCCACATTAAGTTTACTACTATTACTACTACTACTAATGATAATAATAATAATTATATATATATATATATATATATATATATATATATGGGCAATTCCAGCGTTATGGACGTGACATTTTCGTGCATTATTGATGAACAAAAGGCCAGATAACCCCTGCAAACCTAGCAGTATTTCACAATTTTTTTTCATATTCTTCTGCAAACTCCATGGCTGAATACAGGCAAACAGAAAAAAATAATATCATGATTTGCATCATAAGAATATGAGCCTTTCAATTTGCGTTATGGACGTGACGAAAAACGGACAAACTTTTGAGAGAGCGTAGTTTTTGCTGTGAAGTGTGTGAAATTTCTAGAGAAATGTAAATATTACTACATTCATACCAAACAGGACACCTCAGTAAAGCAAGAGAAAGACTTAATTTCAAATGTAAATGTAAAAAAAGTTGGTTTTCATTGGGAGACATGGCGTTATGGATGTGACGTTATGGACGTGACGTCTGGAAAAACCCTCCAAAACGATACAAAACAATTGTGAACGGTGGATTTTAACCTGTAACAAGATAAATAGTAATATAACAATGAAAAATAACTGATAGTATTGCAGCTTTGTGTGTGTTATCACCCACTTATGCCCATTATAAGACCCTCCATAGACTTACATTATAGCTGAATAGGGTAAAAATTTTAACAAACAGATATCCTTTCGAAACTTGCTCAGTTGAATATTTACATCGAGACAATACTTTTTTGTATTGGAAGTTTTCTGAAAGAATTTGTATGTCCATGTAGGTGAGACTTAAAGTTTTAAGGTGAGGTTTACTTTTTCGTGGAATTGCCCATATATATATATATATATATATATATATATATATATATATATATATATATATATATAATCTTTATATCTTTACATTTATTATTGGTTATTTTTGTTTTTTTTTTGTCTACTCACTTAGAAAAGCTACTCCAGGGTAGCCTTCAAAGCCAAGGTCCTCCACCGGCCTCAGAAGTCATAAAACTGTAAAGTGACAATTAGTGCATTGAAATATTCTATGACAAGTGAATCAAGCACCAGTAGGTGGATCTTAGGTCCAGAGGGGGTGGAGTGGCTCTGCATCATTGTCGCAGGTGTTGACAATACGGCAAGTTTACAATACATTAAAATATGATGATTGATTATCTAAAACAATTAGAATCTACAGATGTTCCTGACTACTTGCTATTGCCTCGTTGTTTAGAGATTGCCAAGTACTGAACGGAAGAATTTTATACAACTTACCAAATGGCGACTGTGCGTCATTTTATGCTACCTAAATGGCATCATAACTTTTGCTTTCATTTACCAACGGTACTGTTTAGTTTGCATTAGTTCGCTATTTGGTCAATGTTGTCCCAATTTTTTTTGTTCTCCTTCTTACTAAAAGCTTTTGGCAAGCTTGTGCAACAGGGATTAGAAATTTCTCTGAACCATTACTTCTTTTTGAGAAAAAAAAAGCTAGGACAAACCTAGGATCCTAGGTTTCTCCTAGCTTGATCAAAAAATGTGACCACTGGCAACATGCCTCACCACTATCACATGTCTGTCTGGCATTGTTTTGCCAACCACTTAATTTCCGCAATGGGCAATTGTGGACAAAGAATTTGTTTTTGTTTTACATTGATTGGATTTTTTAAGCAGACTTTGGATTTTCTGTTGTCTGTTTTGGTCACACGACATTTTCTTTATGCTGAGGTTTAGTAAGTAAGTAAGTACAGACCTGCCAGAACTGGCATTTTCTCAAAAAAAAAAAAAAAAAAAAAAATTGAAAGAAAGAAAGATAGACAGATAGATAGATAGATAGCAGATTTTCATTATTGGATCTGAGGGCGAGCATGGATGTGTGGGGATGGATGAGGTCAACCAGATAGGCGGGTGCTTGGCCATGCAGTGTCTCAAATGTAATGGTGATAATCTTGAATTGAATCATGAATCCTGAAGTGAACTGGGAGCCAGTGTAAGGAATTGAGTATGGGGGTAATATGACAGAACTTGCTTGACCTGATTAACAGTCTGGCAGCAGCATTTTGGATTGATTGTAGGCGTAGGTTGCACAAATGAAAGAAGCAGGAACTGACTAGCTGTTTGATATGTGAGTCAAATGACAGAGACTTATCAAATATCACCCCTAAGTTAGGCTAGGGTGAACAGCTGGTGGGAGGGGGCCCAGATGTTGCCTAATTGTGTCATTTTAAGGTTTGATTGGTTGCTTTCCCCGGTGAGCCTACAGTACAGACCAAAAGTTTGGACACACCCCTCATTCAATGCGATTCATTTATTTCCAGGACAATTTATATTGTAGATTCCCACTAAAGGCATAACAATTATGAATGAACACATATGAAATTATGTGCTTAACAAAAAAAGTGTGAGATTATGACAAACTTTTGGACCTGAACCCGATCAAGATGGTTTGGGGTGAGCTGGACCGCAGAGTGAAGGCAAAAGAGCCGACAAGTTCTTAGCATCTCTGGGAATGAATAACTCTTCAAGACAGTTGGAAAACCATTTCAGGTGACTACCTCTTGAAGCTCATCCAAAAAATAAAAAGAGGACAAAGCAGTTATCAAAACGAAAAAAGTATACTTCGATGAAACAAGAATATAAAACATGTTTTCAGTCATCTCACACTTTTTTTTATTAAGTACATAATGCCACGTGTTCATTCATAAGTTTGTTTATTTTGTAGATTGTCACTGAAGGCAACAGTCATGAAAATAAAGTAAATAATTTAATGGGAAAGTGTGTCCAAACTTTTGGTCTGTACTGTATGTGCTTTTTGAGCAGGTGCATTTGGTCTATGCCATTTTTTTTGTCCAGCCCATAAAACACAAACATACTGTATATTATTTCCTGAAAGGACACTGGGCTGGCTAAGTCATATGGGCTCTGGACCTGTGTGCAATGTCAGCAATCATCATATGAAGTTAGTAGAGTAGCCTAAGATATTGAAGAAGGGGGGCACAGAGAAATTTTGTTAAACAACGGCCCTTTAATTATACACTTGCTGCCATGGTCACAGTCATGCTACAGTGATGGTGGTGCCTGCTCTGGCGTACTGAGGGGTTTAGAGTAGAATTTGCGGTAAGCAATGCTTTCAAAACACTTATTAAGTCTTCATGACCAAAAGAGAAGTGGTGGTGGCTGTTTGCAAAGTTAGACAATGCTGAATTAATTCTAATCTGCATTCATTTATCTTTACTGTCAGCAACATATACTCTGTCTGGGATCCCGACCATTGGCATCGTTTGCAGTGAATAATTCCATACAGCACTAAAAAACAAGAAGAATCGGGAGTTGCTTATTTAACAACCAAGCTGACGCATAACGTTAGCGATTGGGTGAAATCAGATTCAATCATTTCAAACTTCTACAAACTTCTTTCAAATTTCCAGCTTGCAATCGTTTGTCAATGGATGAGATCCTAGAACCTTGTACGAAGTGAAGCGTAGGCCTAGGCCAAGGGGATGGCCAAAGCCAGGCTCACAAGTTATATGAATTGAGGTAACATATACTTTCAGTACATGGTAGGTGACCACCTGTCCCGCTTTGCGTTGTACTGTACAGCAATTTTACCCTTAGCCTCACATCACGCAAATTGAACATCAGTCCTAGCCGGGCTCTGCCCTACTCATCAGTCCCGCATTTTCATTCGACCATACCAAGTTGAAAGTAAAAACATGGTCATGGATACGTCCAAATAGACCAGCCTACTCTTTACTTAAGTCCAATAGTTCAGATAGTTGGCAGGTTCATTTGTAAGCTGTTAATAAGCGCACAAACACCTTCTCAACGTCGGAAGTAATTCTCTAATCTGAGAGCGTGCTGTTCCATCAGGTCCGACGTTAGTTTGAATTTTATTTTCACGAAAATAGAAGATGTGCTTTCAGTTATCATTGTAAACAGCCTTGGTTATCAGTGTATGAAGAGACAGAGAGTGTTTCTTGCAGGGCCTGCACTATGGTCACGAACGCACATTTATGTAGGCTATGAGCCAAAGCATAAAAACATCATTTCCATTTAATAAAAGCTCCATCTAGAAGATAATGCATGAAGACAGGGTAATGTAGCCTAGCCTGACATAGCCCGCCCATAATACGAATGTTCATCCGTATCCATGGTCTGGGAACGGTCCTCTGGGGCGTGTTTACATCGGTAGAGAGTCTACCGGCCAATAAGCGAAGATGATTAGACGAGCTGTCCAATCGTTTCAAACCAGAAGTGAATCCCCCCCCCCAGTAGAGTATAATCGAGTCAGGTTAAGGAACCTCCAGACCATGAATACGGATGAACAGCAGTATTATGGTCGGGCTATGTCAGGCTAAATGTAGCCCGCTACATCTTGAATTTCCCAGTAATGTCCATAGCGTGGTAAGAAATCTTGGTGTTTTCCTGGATAGCTCCCTGAACCTTGGCAAGCAGGTTAGCAGTGTGGTTAAAGGTGTTTTTTTTTTACCAAACTCAAACCATTCATTTCTTCACACGCTTTTATTATATCTCCTCTAGATTACTGCAACTCCTTATATTCAGTTTTATGACAGGCAAATCTAAACAGACTTCAGACGGTACAGAACGCTGCCGCCAGGCTTTTAACAGGTACTAGGAAATCTGAACACATCTCCCCAGTCCCCTTGCCCGTTTACACTGGTTGCCTGTCAAATTCAGAGTTGACTTCAAAATTTTACTACACACTATATTTTTTTGAAAGCTATGCATCTCTGAAATTTATTTTGACATGATAGCAAGTTGGATTTGGCAGCTTTGTGATTTTACAGCCCCTTATGTCCTTCTCCCATTGAAATCCATTGAAATTCCAATCCACTCCACAGTGTTTGTGCAATATCTCCTCAATACTTTGAGGGATCTTTACCAAATTTAATATAATTAATTCATCACCACTAAGGCATAATAGCATGGCCAAAAATCCAAGGTGATAAGGTCAAAGGTCAAGGTCAAATAGGGTCATTCTTTAAATATACTGTAGCTACTACAACACATTGTTTGTACACCATTTCAACACATTGAAGAACTTTCTACACGCCTAAAACAGAAAATCACCATCAGGGATAACTCATCTCAATAGGTGATCATTGTTACAAGGTCAAAGGTCAAGATTGCATGGGGTCTAACACAAATTATTGTTCAACCGTATTGTTCTATTGAGCTATATCTGCCATTTCTCCTGGATTCGTCACTCCAGATTCCACATTTATTCACTTCAGTGTGCCATGTTGATAATGAACTTTGTTAGAGGTCATATTTTAAAGGTCAAGGTCAGCTTAAGTCCAACATTTTAGAACTTTGCGCAGGCAGAATGCAAATCCTGGCAAAACAATAAAATTGCAGACCAAAATGTCATGCCAAAAACACAACTGATTTAGCTATAACTAAACTGAACACAAAAAGTGGAAAGGAAAGTTGAAGGAAGGAAAATTGTGACCCATTGAGGTCCGTGTACTTTTTCGTTCATTCATTATTCTATTTTGGAAGTCGCACGAGAAATGAATAAGGACTTGTTTATGGTGTTTTACACTTGAATATTACTTATGAAATGGAACCAAGCACCATGTTTTGATATCTTTTAGGAACTGAAAATTAAACGCTGAATCCCAGAAAAAAGAGAAGAGCAATAAAGAAAAGCGTCTGAATTGCGTCTTTGGTTTGTTAAGCACCCAGAATTCGGATGACCTGGAAGTAATTCTGGAAGTAGGTGGTATTTAGAGCCCGTTCACACTGACACGCTTTTTTACCTCCAGGCGCTAGAATTCAATTGTTTCCCTATGGAACGATGCGCCTCCAAAGCGGTTCCTCCGTTGCTACGCGCTCCGCTTTTTTTTCTGCTTGCACCTCCTTCAAAAAAACGCGAAGCTTCTAAAAAACGCGAGGCGGATGACAGTGGAGATCCACTGGTCACGTCAAGTATAACCGGCGTCGCGATTTCAGTCAATGGAGCACGTCAAATCGTCCCGCAAAGCATTTCGGGAAGGTAGCGCGTTCATCCGTCACGTCAAAAGTTGGGCTCGGCTGAACATTATGCAAATTAAGGCGTCAAACGCAGCCTTATTAGCCAATGCCAGTACAGCGTCGTGTTTGAGCCGTTGGAATCAACCAAACAGGAGCAGGAAAGAGCAGCCAACTGAAATTTGAAATGACACGCCTCCTGTAAACAACGCAGGGGACTCGCGTTTTGCTAGAAACGTTGACGTGACCAGTGGATCTCCACCGTGAGTTGAAAACAGCTGAACTTTGGAGGTCGCGTTTTTTTTAACAATGGACTCGTTGCGCAGCAACGGCGACGTAGTGACAGCCGAGTTCCAAAATAGTAACTGAAAAAAGTGAAAATGGAGGAACGTTTAAAGAGGACATGAAACACTAGATGAAGTTGCCTTAATTTACAAGATTGGACCCCCACTCAAATATATCGTAAGGGTCCAATGCTGTCAGGACTACTGGTTTATGATTAACACATAGTCTATGTAACATTTTCAAAACATGTGTAGTGCCATATTGAAAAAGAATAGAACGTTACGTAGCCGGGTTGGTTGTCTTTGAGGTTCTAAAATAATTGTATGGTAGTTTACATTAGCTCAGTATCACTGCTCATGACTTGATGGGCTACAAACACGTCAACAAACAAAACATGTCGGCCTAAAGGCAATATATTCAGTGTAACTACTGGAAGCAACAGTTGGTTACAATTTATAGTTTTTGAAATAAAAATTAATCTCGCCTATTTGTTCATTTCTTTATGCAGCCTCGCTGAGCAGAGCGACGGTGTTAACGTTACCTCTGCCCACGGTTTAACCCACAATGAATGAGGTTCAGTAAAACCAATTAGTAAAACACAAGCAGGGCTAATTCATTAAGATACCGTATTTAAACGCATTTTCAAATCAGTCAACCAAATCAGTCATGCCAATAACTGGAATAAGGGTTTTAAGGAAGAGGAGCAACCGAAATTGTACGCAAGTCTCGCTATCAAAGGATACTGAACTAGCCGTCTCTGATACAGCCTTCATTCAATACCAACTTTGTCATTGTCAGTTTGTATCATGTGGAAATCCGGGTGCAATGTAAGTAAGTAACCAAGTAACTTTCTAATCAGCAGGAGGGTTTTGTTCATTTCTTTATGACCATACAAAATATTAGGTTATAACGTAATTGATCTTACAACTGCTGTGCTCAACCTCGCCGCTGATTAGCCTGTACAGTTATGATACAGTTGCTGACCATTATGCGATGGGTTTATTTCTCAGGTTCAACTAACTTTCGGACATGTCAGACATATTGCACTGTAACATGAAACCGCATGTAAACGAGCAATGCACAGTACATTTACTCACTCACTGTTGTGGTTATCCACCGTCACTTTACTAACATACGTTATCCTCCAAAATTCAGCGTTAGCATGTTCAAAAGAGCCGTTCCCTGCTCGTTTAGCAACCAGTGTTTCCCATACATAGACCATTGTGTGGCGGGCCGCCACAGAATGGAATCCTATCGCCACATAATAAGACTCACGATTAAAAAAAAAAAAAAAAAAAAAAGTCAGTTGCGTATCATTCCACTCCCCTCACACCTGTATCGTCCCATTCTTTCATAATGCCCCTTCTTCTCATTCACGCACATGCACCAGGGTTTCCCCACAGCGCTTTAAAGCTAAAAACACCTTGTCAAAAAATGCCGCCTTGCGTCCCCCGGATTTTTTTAACGCATAGACCTACATAAAAGGCCGGTCGCATCATTATCACTGCGCGATGAGGCCATATAGTGGCATCTGAAAGTTACACTGCTCCATCGGCAATGTTACCTTTTGCTGCGCTAACATTATTAGTTTAAAGGAAGAGGCTAATTAAACAACAACTGGAATTCATACCATGATCATGAGTAGAACACCTGGCGTTGTGTTTTAACGTTTAATCAAGAGAATATTCATATATATGTGTAGCCTGTGGACGTGGCTTACCAAAGTTGTCAATGCCCATCTTTACAGAAAAAAATCTGCACGTTAATAGCAGTTCACTAAAGTCACCAAAGCGTCAAAGTTAGCTGCATACGCTAGTTGATTTACGATCAATAAACACAAGCGCTACTTACGGTATTTGCAATAATTTCTTGCCTATGCTTGTAATGATTAACCATATTAGAATTGGAAAGCACACGCGCTCTCTTCCTCTTTCCCTTCTGTTGCGCACACAGACACTGCTCCCTCCCTGCCGGTCTCCTCATCATGCATGTATGTTCCTTATTGATTTGGTGCAGGAGATAAGCCTACAGTCCTCATACTTTTTGTAAACCTTAAACGAATGGCAAATAACATTTATTCGTCAAGTTGGATTTAATTCATGTGACCTGTTTCACAGCAATTTATGATTGTGCCATGAGTGTGGCTGTACTGCAAGTAGCCTATTTGGTACCATGTCAGATGACACTTAATGACTTTAGAAGCAAATAGCCTTGGGGAGAACGTTTCTTTTTTACATTGAACAGTTGGGATAAAAACATTTTTTGATGAAGAATAGAATAATAATAGTAAACGGCTTGGTCATTTTAACAGGCATTTTATTGCTGTTTAAAACCTAAAAAAAAGTTTTATCCCATTACTTGATTAATTGATGAAATAATAGGGTACTTAATTGCACTGTGATTGTAGCCTTTAAACTTTACCTAATTTATTTATTTGTTCAGTAAATAAAGTAAAGTAAAGCTGTTGCCAACTGTTGCCAAATTTGTGCCCAATCGGGCAACGCCCCCTCCCCCCTGGCCATCTACCCACTACCCACCCTGGGGCGTCCCCATTGTCGATCGATCGGCCGGGCGACGCCCCCTCCCCCCTGGTCACCACCCTCATCGCACAGTGGACCACCACAAATTGCTACCTAATCTGTGGGAAACACTGGCAACCCACTCAAAGCACAGCAAATTACAAGCAACAATGTGCGTTTTCATCACAGCCTTCATTCTGTTTTTATTTACCGTTACTTCTCGTATTTTTGACCAAATTACTTCACCCACTCAAAGTCGTGCAAAACTGCAAGACGTAACGTTAGCATGCTACCTGACAGGTTATTAATATGTGGCTATTTCTAGAAGACCTAGGCTGCTAGCAGCGCCTAGGGCTGCAGTGATTTAAGTTTTTCACTCAAGTAACGTTAACTTTCAAGTAACGTGTTTGGGTTATCACTGATATGTCAGAGTAACATGACAATGATGATATAAACCAGCGCTGTACAATCCACTAGGTGTACTTATTATGGGTCGTAATGTAATGTTATCCGTCATCGTCACCTTATGTCCAAATTTCGTTAGCTTTAGCGTAGGCTACTTTTACTGCCCATGGAGTGTAACGTTAAAAAAATTATCTCCGTTTCTTACCATAACAGAATACAGAAAAATCTGTCCATTTTCATCACTGCCGCAATCCAGATTTATTTTTGCTTTTTTCCAACTCCAAGCAACATTACCAGTAGTGAGTTTATCCTCCTCTCAAAGTAACAGGCAAGGCTATTAGGTGTCCTCACATTCTAGAATTTTACTAGAATATTGGGGACCAGCGCCATCTTGAGGGTAGAGCGGGGGAAGAGCGCTACGAATTTCCCCCAGGTCAAATGAGCTATGACCAACGTCCGGGAATATTTAATACATTTAATGTCAAACTCCGGCGTTGAAGCAGTCAAAGCTCTTTATAGATCATATATACCAGTCAAACTTTCGTTCAAAATGAAAATTACGAAAGTAACTGCTTTTTAAGATCTGCCACGATTACTTTTAGTAGAATGGATTCTAACTAGCCTACATAGTTAAATGTTGCCCTCTGCATCCAAATCGCTGTTTTTAAAATATTCAAAAGGCTCAACACAGCATGATACATCAGTCACAACATTATTATAGACCCTACACGTAGAATCGAGTATTTAAAACATCCGTAGTGTACGCATATGTTTGTTTAAAAGACTGTTTGTGAACTATGCAATTCATAGTACTAACATGCTAGTTGCTAATACTAACGTCAGGCTTATCCAGCAACTAGCCTGTTACTACTGATGAATTGTAGTGCTGTAAATGTTAACTGCCTAGAGGATTATAACCAAATTGTTTGGGAGAGGGTACGAGAATTAGTGTCAAATGAGTGGTGCCTGGTGAAGGCTTATGTGAAGCAATAGTAGGCTACGTTAAAAGAAAAAAGACGTGGGGTAACCTACCCAGGGGCTAGCATCATTCCTCTCCCAGTATTGGGCCACTGCGATCACTTGTGCCAGTTCGTAGTGCCTGCTCCCACATATCTGAGAAAGTTAGGCTATGCACTGCCAAATATTACTAAATCTTTAGGCAGTCAACATGCTTACAACGTTTACTCCCAGTCGACATTCACACACTTAGCGTTACTATTTCTCCATAGCAAGCAGTCAGTGCGAGTTGCTACTAACGTCAGGTGGTTAATCTGGTAAGTGCACAGTTCATAAACACTCTTTGAAAAACATATGCGTACACCAAGCATGCTTTTAATGCTCGATTCCACATGTAGGGGCTCTGATAATGTTGTGACCGAGGTATCATGCTGTGTCGAGACTTTTAAATGTTTTACAAATAGCGATTTGAATGCGGGGGGCTACATTGCACTATGTAGTAAACATTCCTCTTGACGCTTAAAGTTAATCGCGGCAGATCTTAAAAAGCAGTTACTTTCGTAATTTTCATTTTCAACGAAAGTTTGACTGGTATACATGATCTATAAAGAGCTTTGACTGCTTCAACGCCAGAGTTTGACATTAAATGTATTAAATATTGCCGGGCGTTATATTATTGATCATAGCTCATTTGGCCTGGGGGAAATTCCTAGCGCTCTTCCCCCGCTCTACCCTCAAGATGGCGCTGGACCTCAAAATTCTAGAATGTGAGGACACCTAATAGTTAGCTGTTTGTGTCTGCCATCAGTCATGTGGTTTAAGTAATTCAGAAATAGGCTATATCGATATATTTTGTTTTACAAAGTAGGCCTATTTGTGTTGTTTCCTTTTTTATACTGCACTCTTTTTATACAACAGCAAATCTGAGAAATATCTCTCTTGTGATATTGCGGGTAGCCCGTTACATCATATCACTGCTCCTTTCACGCTTCCGAGGTCTCAAGACCTTTCAGAATTTTCAACCAACCAACCCACTGACGTAGAACAATTGTCAACGGCGATCTGTAGAAAAATGTTGCAAAATATGATATAGGTATGAACTAATGTGTGGTAGGCAAAATAACAGAATGACCTCAAAATATACCTTAGGCGACTAGGTCTGAATAGTAATGACTAATGATTAGTGTGTTTCACGTCCTCTTTAATAGCATTAGTGTCTGATTACCAGGAGCTTTTCGACCTTAAAAGTAAACTCTATTACAACCTCCACGCCAAGAAGAAGGCCTGGAAGCAAGTAAGCAGTGAGCTGGACATCCCTGGTAAGTAAGCCCTACATTATCATAACCTTTTGCCAAGGGGAACATCTCTTCATGCTAGGACACTTGTGACGATAGCTAATGTTACATTTGTATAACTATCAATATCATTCACGTATCACCACTATATGTGCACAAAAGTTACATTTGTAACACTATCAGTATCATTCCTGGAAACTGGTTTCACTATGTTTCTGATCTAGCCTAAAACAGTGCCTTGTTTTGCAGATATGCCGCCAGAAATGGAAGTACCACTGGGACAAATACATTAAGGGGACGTAGCTAACGTTACATTTGCATCACTATCAATATCATTCACGTATCATCACTATCATAGCCTATGTGCAGGCTACAAACGTACCTAACATTACATTTGTATCACTATCAATATCATTCATGTATCATCACTACCATATGTGCACAGATGTACCTAACATTACATTTGTATCACTATCAGTATCATTCCTGGAAACTGGTTTCACTATGTTTCTGATCTAGCCTAAAACAGTGCCTTGTTTTGCAGATATGCCGCCAGAAATGGAAGTACCACAGGGACAAATACATTAAGGGGACGTAGCTAACGTTACATTTGCATCACTATCAATATCATTCATGTATCATCACTATCATATATGTGTACAAACGTACCTAAAGTTACATTTGCATCACTATCAATATCATTCATGTATCGTTTGTATCATAATCAACACCATTAATGTATCATTTGTATCACTATCAATATCATTCCTGCAAACTGGTTTTACTATGTTTCTGATCTAGCCTAAAACAGTGTCTTGTTTTTGCAGAGGATACATGCCGCCAGAAGTGGAAATATCTTCGGGACAAATACATCAAGGAGAGAAGGAGGGAGAAAGATGTGAGGAGTGGATCAGAAGGCGGCTTTGTGAGGAAGTGGAAATACATGGGGATTCTCTCTTTCTGGAGCCCTTTGTGAAGGAGAGGCAGACCACCTCCAACTTTTCTCAGGACTCTCAAATGAGAGAATCTCAGGTATGCAAATGTAAAATGTATTTTCTTATCCATCAACAAACAGTAATAGTTTAATTTAGTTCAGTTCATTTAGTTAGATCTTTTTACTGTTGAAAAATTCCTTGGCTAATGATTTCAAAACTACACCCTACAGAATTCTGATAACTCTGAGGAAGAAGATCAGGGGTCCTCTTCAAACTACCCTTCCTCTCCTCCTCCTCCTCCTCCTCCTCCTCCAATGACGACCCCTGTCGGCCCTGGCCTTGCAATTACACCATCTCACAGGCCTGGTACTGATGCCTCATCTCCTGACCTCCCCCCTCCCTCTGCGCCTGGACCAGTGAGACGTCCACGGGCCCGAGCCAACACTGACATGACCCCATACCAGAGGGAGGTGTTGCGCACTCTCAATAATGTTGATGAGGATGAGCAATTCCTCCTTAGCCTGGCACCTACGATGAGAACATTGAGTGTCGATCTAAAGCTAGAGGCCAGGATCAGAATCCTGCGCACGTTGCAAGAGCTGAGGCAGGAAATGTAATTTCGTTATCATCATTCATTTATATCATATAATAAATTAATTTAACATTTTACTCTACAGTCTCATTGTAGTTGTTTACCAATGTGCTGAGAATGTCTAGAACAAACACAAAGGAAAGACACGTGGTATAAGATCATAAATTATATATTATGTAAATGTGCATTGCAACCAGTAATTAACATCTCTATGCATAGTGACATTAATGAATATTACACACAGCTAAGTAACTATAACTAATGGTATACATGTACAAATCTTGGTCTGCTCTCATCATCCATCTTGAGTAACATCAGGGATTCTGTATTGTTTAATCTGCGGCCTCTCTGTAATCCATCAGTCACTTAAATCCAGGTTGGGTTCACTGCTAACAATCTGGAGAAGACAAAAGACAAAACACACACCAAAGGCATTAATGAAGTTATACAAGAATACAAGTTTAGTTTGTCATGTGCATGTAGTTATTGGGTGTAACAATGTAGCACCTGTTAGTCTACTTTTTGCGATGGAGCCAAGTCCATTTGTAGGATTTAAGGAAGCTTATTTGTAACTTGCATAATGATTACTGGTTTAAAGAATGTAGTGAGTGAGCTGGGTAAAGCATGGACATTGAGGCCTATGAAAGTGGTATGGGAGATGATGGTGATGTTGAGGGGACTTAATATAGCAATGGGTAGGCCTACTGTGTGCTTGAAGGATGACCGTGATAGTGTGTGTCTGATGGATGGTGGATAAAAATATATATATATATTAATGGTCTAAAGGACGACTAAGAAGTGGGAAAAAGTCAGGTGTGTGCTTAAGAAATGTAAGGTACAGTGAGTGTGTTAGTAAGAAGTGTCAAGTGTGTGTTGTGCCTGTCTGAGGTGCAGTGTGTTCAGTGGCTTTGTAAAAGAATACCTGTGGACAAGGTTGAAATGGTGTAGTCTAGTTGAAGGCTGTACAAGGTTGTACAAGGTTGAAAGGGTGTAGTCTAGTTGAAGGCTGTACAAGGTTGTACAAGGTTGAAAGGGTGTAGTCTAGTTGAAGGCTGTCATCTGCCACCAGGGTCTAGATTGACATCAGAGAAACCTGAAAAAGATGAGACAAAATGCACGACAATACAATCGCTAAGCTAATATATTGTGTACTATTAACTTATTATATAGAAATAGTAGGTTAGTATTAATATATTAGCCATACATCACATGACAATATCCATCAATATCAACAAACTGTAACTGTAAAGACAATTGACTGGTTAGACATAGGAAAGATAGCATGTACAAGCAGATGACATGGAATTGTAGGCTTTCTGGTGTGATTGGGTGGCTCTTAAAAGAGCCGTTGTTTTAAAGAGGCTTGGGGTGTCGGTCAATGTATGGCACCAGCTGGAGAAGAGAAGAAAGTGGTGAACTTTTCCCTCACTGCCAAGGCTTCCCGCGAGGCGTTGTTGGTGCCAACCCTGGGTATCGGCTGAACTGCAGGTGCCCCTTCAGCCATGATGCCTGCGTCTTCCTCCACCTCCCATCTCAGAAAATTGTGCAGGACACATGTTGCCTTCACAACATGTTCTGCCACTTCTGGAGACACTCCTAGCACACGGTGGTACAACCTCCACTGGGCAGCAAGGATCCCGAATGCGCACTCCACCAAACGCCTTGCTGAGGACAACCTGAAGTTGAATGTGGATCTTGCCCTTCCAGATCATGCCCTGGATAGGGCCTGAGGAGATTTCTTCTCAGGGGGAAAGCCTCATCTCCCACAAAGACGTAGGGCATTGGCCCAAGTTGTTCGGCGCCAGCAAGTGGCGCATCAGCTGGCAGGTCCAAGTTGCCATGGCGGAGAGCTTGTCCGAAAGTTGACGCAGCCAGTGTTCCCCCATCGCTACTTCGCCCATACGCACCTACATCCACCACCCTGAAGCGATAGCGGGCATCCACAACGGCCAGAAGGACAATGGAGAATGTTCCCTTGTAATTGTAAAACATGGAACCGCTGGATGCTGGTGCCTGAATGACCACATGTTTACCGTCAATGGCCCCGACACAGTGTGGAAAATGCCACAGGCGTTGAAAATCAGTGGCAATGGTCCTCCACTCCTCCACTGTAGGCACAGCCATGTACTGACGAACCAGGCAACCCCAAATGGCTTGGGAGACGGTCTTCACAATTCCTGCCACTGTAGACACTCCCAAACGGTAGCTGAAAGCAATAGTGCGGTAGGAGTCACCCGTGGCCAAAAATCTGCAATACAACAGAACAACCTGATTAATATTCAGATAAACTTCTATAACTTGTAGTAACAGAATTATAATAACACACACACACATACACCGCTGCATCCCTCTGCTTCTATACCACCACTTCCACCAGTCTGTTAATTTAATTAATTGTTATTACCTCCAGCAAGGAGGTTATGTCTGTCAGTGTTCAACAGAGCCTGAAAAGTAGGCTACTGCATGGATTTGGATGAAATTTCCAGACAATGTGTGTATTGGGATAAGAAGACCATAATATAAGAACTATATTTCTGTCTCTTTATATTGTATTAGGCCTATGTTGTGAAAGTTCACAGGTCACAACTTTACACAGGGGAAAATAAATGGTCACATCATAGTTCACTTACTAAACTGAGATTTATGTTCAAAGTGAACAGTGTTTCAGAACCAATTAAAAAAAAAACCCTGAACGAGCCTAATCATGTGCAACTACATTGGATAGTGGAGGGATGGTTGGAGTGAATTCATGAGGCTTTATCCATTTTCAAAACATCCTTAATATTAGGTTAACAGTACTAGTAGGCTTATAGTTACAGTAAACACTAGACAGATAACGTTAATGTTAGCAATCATGCTACCTTGCTAAGAAAACACTTAGCCTACAGATCAACTGATTATTGAAGACTGGTTTAAAAAAAACGGAGAATATAGCTTACCGCAAACAGATAGAAAGTCGTTGGGCAGGACTGATACTCTCCCTGAAGTTAAGCTCAGCCACCGAAATGCTGGGACCAACAAGCGACAGCAGGGACTCAAACTGAGTCTTGTTTAGCCGAAAGTACGACCGGAATCGCTCGTCATCCAACCTCAGCTCTTGAACGAGGTGATGGTACTCTCCCAATCGGTTCCTTCGGCGATTGATGGGATGAACCCAAACACTTCTCCCCTGAGAGGTCCTCTTCTTCAAGAGCAGCAAGAAGGGCAAGTCGTCTTCGATCCATTTTCCAGAAAATACAGAGTACTCAAACAGCCCGGGAAACTTTGCTGAGGTAACAAAGCTCGAGCTTCCAGAATGTTTAATAACAACGTAGCTTAGCAACCTCGACGTCTCCTGATAGCGCTGAAAAGCGCTGTTCAAACGCAGAGATTTTGGAATGGTTGCGACAAAACACGCTTTTTTAGAACAAAAAACG
The DNA here is from genome assembly GCA_027497455.2 of Sardinella longiceps. Lineage (NCBI taxonomy): Eukaryota > Metazoa > Chordata > Actinopteri > Clupeiformes > Clupeidae > Sardinella > Sardinella longiceps. The sequence continues at coordinate 14,050 of JAODXP020004400.1, read as the reverse complement.
CGTTCAGTGTGAACGGCCCCTTATAGACCCTTTTTGAAGCTACGTCACAATTCCATGAGTTGTGTTTTGGAGGCAGAAAATCGTCTGTTCTGATAGACATGGCTGTAAATTTGACAACTTTCCCCATCTTTGAAAATATAGCTTGTCATCATAATATAACTCAAGAATCAATTTCTTAACACGATATGATTCACAAACAACAAAATATATGTCCACCAACATGATTGAACGAGTACCCAAAGTTCAGAGACTGAAAGTAGCACAGGTGGCTATCTGCCTCTTTCGGCTGCTGGATAACGTAGTGATGCCTACTGCCACCGGAGCGACCTCTCTCGATTTAAACCACTTGTCAAAGCAAACACACTTATCGACAGTCTCCACATATTTAACTGAACACAGGGATTTTGTATCACTTTAACACTACGCCTAAAAGCTAAACTTTAACACCGAATAACCCGCTAGCTTGTTAGCTGACGGTAGATCGCCTACCTTGTTAAGTGACGTTTCTAACGTTAGTCGTTCTCCCATAGGATTAAGCGCATTTCTCTTGAAGTGCACCTTAACTCATACAATTTGTAAACACTGTAAGGCATACAGGATCGCTACTGTAGTTGGATATTATTTAGTATACATCTGATAGATTACGCCAAAATTATAAAATGTAGGATTAGCTGTTGAGAAAGCATTAAAAGACAGTGCTGAAAACGGTCACTTTTGTATTGGTTCTGATAGCTTCTGGAGGCTTTCTGCCTCCAGTTGCAGTTTAAGCATTGTTGCAACACTATTCCGGAACGTTGCTACATTTCAAAAGATGTGGTTGATCTGTGATGAGTGTGCGAATAATATTTTGTGACGCTCACAACCTCGTGAGATGGTTGCGTATACATAGCAAGCAAGCGCCACAAGCAAGTGCATGCCAGCGCCACCACAATATTGAGTAGGGACAGAGGACAGGAAGGGTAGACCAACTGTGATTGAGAAAGGATTTTGACAGCTCTGATTATCAGCATCTTCCATCAGCTTCCCAGCTCATCTCAAGCCTTTACCTGTGTAGTCTACATGGACACATGGCTTCCCAACGATAATGCCCCAAATATATCAAAGAGAAATGTGTATTAAAGGATAGCACCGGAGTGAATTCAAGCATAGACCTGTTGAAAGAGCTTGCTAAATGCGCTAGTTAGCAAGTGGAACAAAATAATTTGGTACAGCATAGACCGAACGCGAACGCAGAAACGAACTGGCACTTTACACTGAATCAATGGGACCTGACTATTGGAAACCGAAAGTAAGATCTGAGGTTACATTGACTCAATGTAAAGCGTTTTTGCGTTCGCGTTAGGTCTATGCTGTTCAAAATTCTTTCATTTCATGCGAAATATATTGCTGTTAGAAGGCTCGTGCAGCAGGGCTATGCTTAAACTTACTCCGGAGTTATCCTTTAAACGTGCGTAAAGCAGTGGGATGAAGAGCAAGAGTGCACGCTTCAGCTCATTAATAAACTTGCCAGCTAAAGAATATTCTATTATTTTTCTGTTATGTCTCTGGCTCCGGCTATGTCTGGAGCGTCTTTGCGTATGCCTCGTATGGTCACTAGCTAGACCTTTTCTGGTGCGACTCAGGCTGCAAACTTTCCTTCCGGGTAAACGGAAGGGTCAGTCAAATGAATTTCAATAAATGAATAAACAAATATCACACATTGAAAAACGATCAAAAATGTTGTAATTTCTTCCAATACTATTATGGTATGAGACAACACATGCAGAAAACCAAATACAGCCATTTCTGTGTGTATGGCTTTAAACAAGACAAGAAGTTGCACCCTTTTTTCAATTTCATCTTTCATTCCAAAATAGAATAATGAATGAACAAAATAGTACACGGACCCATTGACCCATTATATCTCCCCTTTAGTAATACCAATCGTGATTTACTGTATATCATTTTCATCGTTGATTTGTCACCTTTACAATGAGATATAGTTTGTAAGCATTGGGCAATCATGGAATAACCTTTTACTTTGGTATCAAATTCAACTATCCACTCTTTCAAAAGCAACCGACAAAAAACAATGAAATATACAAAGTGTGTCAATTACCTATTATCTGAGTTGTCTGAAAAATGGGAAATTGAAGTTTTGAACCCAATTTTCATCTTTTCCATGTGATTACAGCGTTACACGGACCACATTCCACATATTCGTTTAAAGGGCTCGATATCAGACGGGGTAGTGGAGCTGAGTGTAACAAAGCATCTGACATGAGTGAGGTTAGCTAACTGCTTCATCACTCTTGGCAGAATGGTAAAATTTGTTTGGGACCTGAGAATTACAAGAAGTCACATGCAACTATTGCCTTAAGTAGGGCCGAAACATGAGAAATAGATGTGGAACTGCTGTTCAGCCTCAAACCCACATCTGCATTTCTTTTTCAATGTTAACTTTCATTTTTGGTTTCTTGTTTGAATAACAGGAGTCCTTGTGTGCTGGGCCCTGGTGTGCCACTTACACTGGTAGCTAATCAGGGAAATAAGCACATTTCTGCAAAGATCTTGTGCTAACTCTTGAATAAAAAAAATATTTCAGAGAACAACTCTAGGCCTACATAGCGATAAACGTAGCAGTCTTGATATATCCATAACAGATAGGATTCATGTACACCTAGTAAAATAGCATATCACAATGGCTGCTGTGACTGGAGGCTTCTGAAGATAGGAAAGTCTAGTGTCCGTTTAATGCTAGCCAATTTTCAAATTGTTCTGCACCTGAACTAGCCTGACATAGCGTGACCATAATACTGCTGTTCATCCACAAAACAAACAAGCAAAAGAAAACTAAACCGTTTCTCCCATTGATGCATTTAAAGCAATATACCGGAGTAAGTTTAAGCATAGCCCTGCTGCACGAGCCTTCTAACAGCAATATATTTCGCATGAAATGAAAGATTTTCGAACAGCACAGACCTAACGCAAACACGAAACACTTTACATTGAGTCAATGTAACCTCAGATCTTACTTTCGGTTTCCAACAGTCAGGTCCCATTGATTCAGTGTGAAATGCCTGTTCGCTTCTGCGTTCGCGTTCGGTCTGTGCTGTATCAAATTATTTTGTTCCACTCGCTAACTAGCGCATTTAGCAAGCTCTTTCAACAGGGCTATGTTTGAATTCACTCCGGTACTCTTTAAGCAACACAGATTACAAGAAATTATCTTGAATACTCTTACCTCACTCACGTCAGATGTAGCGCTACGCGCGTTCATCTGATATTCAGCGATAGACGAATTATTTCAGGAGCCAGAAATCCTTGAATCTAACTGGGCAAACGGCTTGTCCATCAATTTAATTGACGTACACTGCAGCCAACCACATCGAAACCAACCGAAGACACTCGTTACGTTTGTTGGATTGGTTGGATTCAAAACAGTTGCTTCTTCGCTACGTCACACCCTCTACAGCAGCCAGCGGCCCTGATTGGTCCGGTTAGAGAATAATGGCTTGAAATCTCTCTGATGGGCTTCAACATCAGATCGTTGCGCGGAAGTGCCTTACGAAAGTTACGTAGCGCATGATCTGACGTGAGTGAGGTAATGAATTCTCCACCAATGGCAAGAGTAAAGAATGCTTTGCGATGGCATACAAAACACATGATCATAAAAAGCCAGAAAACTGTGTGAAGACCAGAGGGATGATAGGGGACAATGTAGAAGGCAAAACTATTCAGAGCAAATCAAAAGTGAACAAAAGAGAACAGGTGATATATTTCACAGTCCACATACAAAATGATAACCTACAAATAAGCTGACTAAATTAAACTTGAAACAGCATGACATGAAAATGACTTTGGCCTACCCTAACTCGAACAATGATACTGTACATGCAGCCGCAAGGAGACAAGGTGTGTGAACAGGGGTAAGACAAATGATTGGAGAGAGGAAGTGAGCAACAGGAAACATGGCAAGGAACTAAAGGGTATGTACACAATAAAACAGGTGTGCAGCCTTCACATTTACTATTGGAAATGTTGTAAAATATTGAGTATATGAATGCTCAAAAACCTAGGATGACCAGACATAGAGATTTTCTAATGCAGCTTTTGAGTGCTTTGGGAAATATAATATGACTAAAAAGTAGATGATGGCTAGATAAGACATCAGAAGATGGTAAGGATATTTGTAATGGATAAAATCCTAATGTATGAAGTTTATTTATGTACTGTATTTATTGATCTAAATATTTATTTATTTATTTACTTACTTACTTGTTATCACAATTGTTAGCTTAGAGGCCACTCAAAGTGCAGAGATCACGAGGAAAGCACAATATACTCAACCAATGGCGTAGATTTGCATAGGGACCATAGTGGCTTGTCACAATCAATATTTTGAGAAGACAAAATAGTCCATACCAATATTTAGCATTTCATTTTTACATGACAAAGTTACAAATTTATTTGCATATTTCTTGTGAACACTATAGTATACTTTTAGTAATTATGCTTCTTTGCTTTTTTGGATGTGCCAGCATTCTGCAACTTAGGAGCACGAGAGTTGTTCATGCTGCAATTTCAGAGCCACGTTCATCTCACATGGACGTAAACAAAACGAAACCTACTGAGACAGGTAGCAGACATGGGGGAGAAGTGTCTGGTAAGCTATAGCTACAGTAGCACGAAGGTCCGGACCTCTGTAATTTTTTCGAGCCAAAAATAAAATTGGTTAAACAATCATATTCAATTTATCTATCTATTACCGTGTGCAATTAAAGGTTTACTCTCACTCACGTCAGATCATGCGCTACGTAACTTTCGTAAGGCACTTCCGCGCAACGATCTGATGTTGAAGCCCATCTGACGTGAGTGAGGTAAATTAAAGGTCCCATATTATGAAAAATCACTTTTTAAGGCTTTTGAATGTGTTTCTTGGGACTTTACTGCCTCTAAAGGCTCATTGGTTAAAATAGACAATTTACACTGTTATTAACTGTTCAGCTGTTGTGTGCTTAAATCACCTGCATAGAATTTTCCTAACTACATATGTCACAGGGTAAGGTGGGTGCGGTCCCTCAACATAGACAGCCATGTAAGCAGCTGAGGGCAATGAGAATGGATATTTGACTAATTAGGGGTGGTCTGTCATAGGCTACAGGGTAAATACTCAATGTGTTGGCTGCAGGTGTCTGGTTCTTGATGCACGCCCCCATGAGAAACAGCCTGTTCTGAACATTACAGCTAAAAGAGTTAGCTTGGAAAAAGTGTAATATGGTCCCTTGAATATCGCAGGTGACATGGTTTTCCTTCACTGTCTTTCGGAAGCCTTATGTGGGTATATCTTTAATTTGATATTTGGTATCAAATTAAACTGCACAGCCTGCAGCAAGCATTTTTTTCCCTACCAATGTTGAGACCAAACCTACGCCCTTGTACTCAACTAGAAAAGTGCTGAGAGAGCTCAGACCTCCGCCAAGACAATGTTGTCACAGATGGTGTTCTGGATCACCTATCGGCACCAAAATCGAATCAGTTCTTACTTGTCCCAATACACACGTTTTTCGGGAAAAAAAAATTGACATTTAATGTCATCCAAATCCGTGCAGTACTTCGAGTTATGTATGCAAGTGTACAATTTCTAGGAACATACCTGATCTTAAGGGGAAGGTAGTGCAGAGAGGGACTGCACCAGTGGAGCCTACATGGATACCGGCAACTGAACCTCTTATAGTGCTCCATTGGTGCCTGACTGACTCATCAGAATGCAGAACTCCTTTATTGTTTCCAAAGTTATCTTGAGGATTAGCCTATTTATCAATGCCTGCAAATATTTTAACTTCATGTTGGTTTAATAGTGTGCAGGTCAGGCATATAAATTACATAAATAGTCAAAGTCTGTTCAAAGACCAATGGAATCCAGTTAAATAGCCTTAATTTACTGTGGAAGACAGTCAAGGCTAAATATAAAATCATCAGTCAGCCTGATCATGTGTTGAGTGCAGAATTTCATTTAATGCCCTCAGGGGGCGCTATCAAGACAAAAAAACAGTGACAGGCTGTTTGTATGTGATGAGTGCTGTAAGTGGGTGTTTGGTCTGCAGCTGGACTTTTTTTTTTTACTGCTATTTATAGTATTTTTCTATTTGTTGTGAGACTGATGGCCGATTCACACACAAACCTGTGCGTGAGCGGTGCGGGCGTGGTTTCGGGGCGATTTCATTTAGAATACATGTTAACAGGTTAGGTCATTCAGACTGCACGCGTGTTCTGCGCGGCTCCTGTCCGGTTTCTGAGCGGTGAACCGCGCAGCTTTTATGAAATAGAAACAAGTTCTATTTTTCCAAGCGTTTTCAGCGTGGTAAGCGGGACTTGCGCGGTGTCCATAGATTTTGAATGCAGAGCTCGGGCAGCCGTTTCCCGCAGAACACAATTTCTTGTGTGAATGCCCAAGCCCAGGCACCGCGAACGCGCAGTTTGTGTGTGATTCGGGCCTGAGAAGTGACAAATAAAATTTTCTGATTCCGATATTTGGTCTCTCTTTCTCCAAGACAGGCACAGGCCTAAAAAAGTGGCAGGACACCTTCCTGAGTGGGGGATAGCATCCCTTTTGTTTCCTATCAGACAACGTGTGTCTTTGGTGGAGACATGAGAGATACTGTACTCACACACGAAAGTACCAAAGAGGGCTTGCACCATTCAGAAATTAAGCACATTGTGACTGTATATGAAATTGCCCCCCGTTTCCTTCCTGTACCTTTGTATTTCAGATCTATGTGTCTGTTCTCCTCAGCTTGCTTGATGATTTGCATGTAAGTGTAAAAACAGTATCAGTCAGTACCTAACCACACACATTCTCTCTGACGCAGCAACCAAAATAAAGATGCATTCCTGGTGTAGGCCTGCTGCACAAACAGCAGCGTCTGCTGAAAGATACATCTCAAACACATGTGAGTCCCTTTGCCTACTGTTTAGTTACTTTTGATTTCACTTACTCTCAGTTTCAAAGATTTCAGCTTCAAAAACATATACTGTATATGAAGGGTAAGATGTGGATCTTAACCGTCGCATCTCTGGTGATGAATTTACTTGTATCTGTACAGGGATGGAGTTAGGCCCGAATCACACACAAACTGCACGTTCGCGGTGCAGTCCGTGAGCGATGCCTGTGGCCTTGGGCATTCACACAAGAAATTGTCTCTGCTGTGTTCTGCGCGAAGCGGCTGCCCGAGATCTGCATTCAAAATCTATGGACACTGCGCAAGTCCCGCTTACCGCACTGAAAACGCTTGGAAAAATAGAACTCGTTTCTATTTCAAAAAAGCAGCGCGGGAGCTGCGCGGTTCACCACTCAGAAACCGGACTGGAGCCGCGTGCAGTCTGAATGACCTAACCTGTTAACATGTATTCTAAATGAAATCGTCCCAAAACCGCGCCCGCACCGCTTACGCACAGGTTTGTGTGTGAATCGGCCGTTAGAATGGAAATCTGATTGCTGATCAGCTCCAAGAAGTCTTGAGTTCTCTAAAGTTAAACTATTTGACTCGGGCGATTACATCTGTGTTTATTCACTGTCAGCAGCTAGCGTGGTGAAACCAACAAGTCAGAGTTCTATCCTCTGCAATGTCACTGTCCCTGGCATTCACAAATGTATTAAGCAGTCCGAGTTTCCATGCACAGCCTGTGTTATGTGCTGGTAGATCAAAGGAAACAAAGAAAGGAAATTATTTTGTATTACCGCACACTCCTTGACTTTACTTTGTTATGTTGCAAAGATCTTACTGGTTTAAAGAGATGAATAACATAACTTTAAGGACACCTCAAAACTCTCGGTTGCCATTGGCATTACTGTTGTTTTGGGCTGTTGTCTAGGACATATCATTCCCCATAAGAACTCAGCACTCATAGGGGAACCTCTAAACTTCACCTGTTCCATTAAACATCCTGCAAACAAATCAGGTGAATTCTACATGTACCTTTACAAGGATGGAGTAAAAATTCAGATGAATCGGACTAAAGACAGAAAACATTTCTAAGTGGAAACATCCAGTTGTCATGGATCAGGATACTACAGCTGTTTATATTCAACTGCTGAAAAGGCTTTTCCACCTTGCCCTTCAAAAGGAGAAGAATCTGTCTATGTCAGTCTATAGCAGTGGTTCTCAAACTTTTTCTGTCATTCCCCACTTTGGAAGGCAGAGAATTTTCACGCCCCACCTGGAAGGCTCAGTTTGCGCACAATACCTCAGTGAGGAATACTTTGCGAGTACAGGTAAAGGATTTATGTCAATGTTGCCATGTATGCCAAATTTCTCTCGAACCCCTCATCATAGCAACTAGCAAATAATAACATCATTGGAAAGCTCAATTTGCTGTCATTTGCGCATATCTGACGAATAGCTGTGAATTCGGGGGGCATGGTGCGGCCGTTAGTCGAACGCAAAGAGATGTCTTGCGCCCCACCTGTCATGTGTCTGCGCCCCACTAGTGGGGCCCGCCCCACAGTTTGAGAAACACTGGTCTATAGTAAGTCTATGTCTGTCTACATCTCAGTCTTTGGTAAGAGCATGCTAATCTTAACTATCCCTTCCTCTAGTTAGACATCAAAACATATCAGCATATCTGACAACTATTCATTCATTCATTTTTCTTTTGTATATCGGCATTATGTATTTTTTGTTGAGAATCCTATTAACCCCGTTATTAAAGAGAATCACATAGCCTAGGTATATTTTCAAACCAATTAAGTTTCTAATCTCAAATTGATTGAATTTTCTTTTTTTTTTTCATTTTTTCATGTTCACATCGCAATGGGAACATTTTTAGAATAGTCTGTTCCATTGTTTTTTAAAGAGGCCCTAAAGTCTGGTTGCGCCATCGTGTAGGCTAAGAAGCAAACAAAGCAGTTAGCATTTCTCTATGTAGAATTGTGTAGTCAATGGAGCAAGCTGCTATCAACATGTATTGACAGTTGAAAGGGCTGAGAAGTTACAAATCACGTTGTTATTCAAATTGTAAGGCAGATGGTTCTGCCATATCAAGGGCTGATGACCATCCCCCATATTTGGATAAGCCACACTGTCTCTGCATTCCTATCTCCCACTGTGTCTTATCTTCACTACCTGTCCCCTACAGTTTCACCCTCTGCTTTCTTACGGGAAAGTCACTCTGAAGACAGACAAAGGGACAACGTATATAATTACTGTATGAATTTACAGAATGCAATGTGTGTCATGTTTGGTCTCATTTTGATGGTCTAAGTCTAAATGATTTAATGGTCTCAGTCTCATCAAGGAAAAGCATAGTCCTAATATGTTTATCAGGAATCTAGGATTCCTGGTCTTTTCAGGATAGCTTCCCCCATCTCTACATTGACCATTTGGCATTGTCTTTTATCAGTAAGAACAACACAAAGGCAAGCATGGGTATTTAAGGCAAGGTGAGAATATGTTCTAGGAGACTCTCTGTAGCAGAACTCCCATCCAGCAGCTTGCTGTTGGATGTAGCCATTCCTCTCTTAGGCCAGGCAGGCTGTGTTTCTTCTCTGACTGTTAATGTTAATGTTTTATGTTACTCACTTAGTTGGTTTTCTATCTGTAAGTGAATTCAAGTTATCTTTGGATAATAAAATACAATCTGATCCACATTGGTCTAAGCTGAACTGATTACTGAGACGTAGTTCTGTAAGGTATGGTGTAGCCACAATATGACTGAATTGTTATACTGTATTTTGACATTTGACTAATAGACGTTCAAGCCGACACGCAAGTAGGACAATCCACTGTGTGCTCAGGACTATATTTGATAGTCATTAGGTCTTTGTCTATAGAGCAGGCACCGCACTCAGACTTAGTCCATTATTGGTAAGCGAGACATTTGGCATGGTGAGATCTTTTGATTGTAAGTGAGTAACGCTAAACACCCTTCTACAATTCATGTGTCTAATCAACTATATTCATGGAGTCAGATATGGTCAATGTTACTAGTTGCAACACTCTCTCAGCATAGCACTAGAAATACAGAACATGCATAGCGAGAATAGGCCACAGGTCCTCCTGTTGTGTTTCCTTTCCTTTTCTCGCGCATAATTCCTTACAAAAATGGTGAGCCCGACGTGATCCGCATATTGCAACTGTTTGCAAGCGTGTGTAATTTCTAGTGCAACGAGCTGGAGAAATCTGGAACTTTGTTTACCCTGCTACAACGGTTTGGTGAGTACAATCTTGCTTTTCTGAAGATTCAGGGAAACTTTAACTGCAACATATACGACACATTTGTAGAACGGGTCGACATACCCACTACTAGTCCGGAGACCGTAGAAATCCGGTGGGGAAATGATAATGGGAAACATGACAAATAGTCAGGGACATGACAGAGAAGCGCCGTTAGACATGGAATTTATGTCAGCTGTCTCTGAGCGTCTAAAAGACACTTTGCTCCACCTGCGCATAAGAGGAATTAATCCGGAGTCCAGTAACTCAGACATTCTATCGTGGTTTTCATATGAAGGCCATAAGTTACAGAATAAATCAAAATTTCGAGACCTTCTGCCCACACTAGTCTATCTGCTTCGGCAGAACGATCTCAACACAATTGCCAATCTCTCACACGAATTGGAAAGTATTCATGATTTGGAAAGATCTCGGTCAGACGAGCTGAGACGTTTAAGAGTTCAAGTTGAGAGTTTTGATTATGACAAAAAATGTTGGGCACAACAAAGTCAAGCATATGAAGATAAAATCAGCAAACTTCAGCGAAAGAGATGTTGTGAGCAAAAATACACATCTGCCCTCGAGGACTACTGTTCTGATGCGGGGTTCCCTGTACCCGACCTTAAAGACGCAGCAATTCGGTCTGTAATAACAACTGAAACATCTGATAATGATGAGGACAACGCTTCATTACGAAGTAGCCATAGGCCTACAAAAAGGCGCAAAGCATTCGAGATTGACCTGGAGGAGCCTAAGCCACCTCCTGCCAAAAGTTCATGCATCAGACAGCATAGAACTGCGAAAACAAGCAAAATTCTCCCACAAATGCAGCCGAGGACGAGTAATTCGCGTCCGCCTGCAAGAGTAGCTGCGCTAAAAACCATAACCAATACTGACAATCAAATTACTAAAGTTAGTCGATGTCTAACTGTTGATGAATGCTCTAAGCACAAAGAAATTGTTGGAATGTTACCAAGAAAAGGCCCCTTCCAGCCATATTGGGATGCATTAATGTTGCAGGTCTCTGCTTACAATCTAGAACCCAGGGACGCATGGCAAATTGTGATCAACACTATCCCAGACGAACTGAGGTATAAAATGCCCCTTGAATTAAAAAACGGAACTATAATGGATTGGGATGAAACTACTGAGTCAGTGGAAGACGTGTACAGTAGGCTGAAACAAACTCTCTTGGCATTGAGAGGGCCAACATATGCTGATTGGAACAAAATCCTAGAAACCAGCCAGGCAACTGCCGAACCATTTGATGTTTATGCTGAAAAGTTATGGGTTGTGTTTAAAGAATATTCTGGCATGGAAGATGCCAATCGAGACATGGATGTTCTCCTCCAAATCATAAAGACAAATGCGGGTCCCCACATTCAAAGAGCTTTGGCTCATGGAACTGATCCAGGCGAAAATACATTTGCGTCATTAGTCGAATGGGGTCACAAAATAGAAAGCAGACTGCAAAACAATGCGTTGTGCGCCAATGCGCTGTGCGGCAATCAGTGAACCAGTGACGAGTTCAAAGCCAAAGCTTCGGTGTTCTTACTGCCGAAGATGCAATCATACAAGGAAGGATTGCACGAGACTCAAACGAAAGCGCATTGCTTCCATGGCCCCTACTAAACATGACGCTAAGTTGTTATCTCAGTTTGACACCTTAATGAATACTAAGAGCAAATCAATAGGGGTACTAAACCCAGGAGAGGTGAGAAAAGTAGCCCCCCAAGTTGAATTTCGTCACACAATAGCCAAGCTTGTGTCACTGTTAGGTGACCTCCAAAAGTTTCCAATTCCAGCAGAGAAAGAAAAGATGGACTATTAAGCAAATGCTATACTTTTGCATGTCAAGAAGTCTTGCATATCTGATTTATCAAGTTTATACCATGGAAAAGAAATGTTATCATAACTGATGAGTTAACACTCTGCTGGATATTTTAATTCATGTTGACTAATCAAATGCAAATTGATTTATAACAGTCTTAGTTATTTCATTGTCCACTACCCGGTGCCAAGGGGGGTATGATTGCCCCATTGTCTTGTGTTATTACAAGTGAATTCAAGTAATTGAACTTTGAACTCTTATATGAATTATGAAAATTATCAAGTGGTGGTAGATATCCACCTTTGGGACAATATGGCAAAAAGAATGGCACCTAACCAGTGGACCATTTAATGCTTTGTGATGTGTCAACAACCTAACAGAGAATGATTGTAAATTTTACATTTAGACATATTGCCACCTTTGTTATGCATGCCTTAATAGGTTCTAAATTCTGCCATGGTCTAATCTTAGGATCACATTCCTAGATGTATGGGTAAAAGAGACTGAGACCTTATTTTCCCTGTAACTTGTTACCATGAAAACATGATGCTGTGTATTTGAGATATAACTGTTTATCCTTTAAAGATTTTGTCAATGTAGTATCACTACATTATATGACTGCCATCCAGGTTTTAAGTGCAAAGACATGATGTTATTGAATGGAGTTTCCCTTTGGATGATTGACCCAGTCTGGAACATAGCTTGCCAGAGGTCACCGAAGACTTTTCCCTGGAATTAGCCTTGCAGCAAGAAGACTGCTTGGCTACTTGATCCAGGCACTGACAAGCTGGTCCTGGGCAGCAGACCCAGTATGGCCAGACCTCTTTGCACGTTTACACTGGATGGGACTGGATGTTCCAAAGATGTTCCTCAGCTGAATGTTTCACTGGACTGTATGTGTGACCCCACCTTCACAAGACTGCAGGCGCATATCTTGAGTCAGGGGGGCCAAGTGGTGGTCTGTAAGGCAGATGGTTCTGCCATATCAAGGGCTGATGACCATCCCCCATATTTGGATAAGCCACACTGTCTCTGCATTCCTATCTCCCACTGTGTCTTATCTTCACTACCTGTCCCCTACAGTTTCACCCTCTGCTTTCTTACGGGAAAGTCACTCTGAAGACAGACAAAGGGACAATGTATATAATTACTGTATGAATTTACAGAATGCAATGTGTGTCATGTTTGGTCTCATTTTGATGGTCTAAGTCTAAATGATTTAATGGTCTCAGTCTCATCAAGGAATAGCATAGTCCTAATATGTTTATCAGGAATCTAGGATTCCTGGTCTTTTCAGGATAGCTTCCCCATCTCTACATCGACCATTTGGCATTGTCTTTTATCAGTAAGAACAACACAAAGGAAAGCATGGGTATTTAAGGCAAGGTGAGAATATGCTCTGGGAGACTCTCTGTAGCAGAACTCCCATCCAGCAGCTTGCTGTTGGATGTAGCCATTCCTCTCTTAGGCCAGGCAGGCTGTGTTTGACTGATTCTCTGACTGTTAATGTTAATGTTTTATGTTACTCACTTAGTTGGTTTTCTATCTGTAAGTGAATTCAAGTTATCTTTGGATAATAAAATACAATCTGATCCACATTGGTCTAAGCTGAACTGATTACTGAGACGTAGTTCTGTAAGGTATGGTGTAGCCACAATATGACTGAATTGTTATACTGTATTTTGACATTTGACTAATAGACGTTCAAGCCGACACGCAAGTAGGACAATCCACTGTGTGCTCAGGACTATATTTGATAGTCATTAGGTCTTTGTCTATAGAGCAGGCACCGCACTCAGACTTAGTCCATTATTGGTAAGCGAGACATTTGGCATGGTGAGATCTTTTGATTGTAAGTGAGTAACGCTAAACACCCTTCTACAATTCATGTGTCTAATCAACTATATTCATGGAGTCAGATATGGTCAATGTTACTAGTTGCAACTATCTCTCAGCGTAGCACTGGAAATGCAGAACATGCATAGCGAGAATAGGCCACAGGTCCTCCTGTTGTGTTTCCTTTCCT
>JAODXP020004398.1:35000-39733 GCA_027497455.2 Sardinella longiceps | reverse complement strand
ATTCAAATTCAAAAAGTGCTTTATTGGCATGACAAATATTTAGACACTTGTATTGCCAAAGCAATGTTACATACATAGAACATGTAGGTAAGCAAGACGTACAGACAGACAAGTAATTATTAGAATGCAAAAATTGAATAAAACATACAGTAAGTCTATAGCAGTATTCATACAGGATACCTATTTCATGAACATACATTTTGTAGCTTGGAAATACGTATTATGTATTGTATGTAAGTGCATGTGTGTATGTGGGTATATCAGTGTGTGTGTGTGTGTGTATGAGTGTGTTCCTGTGAGGATGAATGTGAATGAACGTCACTCACTGTCTCTAAGTTGATGACAGGCAAGGATGAACTTGGCAGCTATAATACAGCTGGATTTGTCCTCACCCAGTATATAAGGTAATTTGTTTTGGATTGATAAAGTCATAAAAGTGGGATGTTTTTCTTCGAATTTTGGGAAGTAGGATTCACGAATTGCTTGAAATCTTTTGCATTCTGTTAAGAAGTGGAGTTCTGTTTCTACAACATTGTCTTTGCATTGTTTGCAAAAACGTTCTTCTTTTGGTTGCCAAGTTTTCTTGTGCCTGCCAGTTTCAATAGCTAAGCGGTGTTCACTGAGTCTGTATTTTGTCAATATGTTTCTCAAATTTGTTTCTTTAATTGTAGTTAGGTAATTTGCAAGTGTATAATCTCTGTTTAGGGCCAAATAACATTGCATTTTGCTTTGTGATGTGGTTTTTGATTGCCAATATTCCAAATAATTATCTTTTAAGTACAAGGAAATTTGTTTTGGTGGAGTGTATAGGGAAATTTGGACCTGGTCTTTCACGCCTGAGGTGTTAGTATGTGTTAGTAGGATAGGATGGTTAGGGTGGACCAGGTTGGTAGGAGAGGTATTGTCTTTGCTCAACTCTTGGTATTGCAAGGCTTTGTAATGGAAAGAGTGTGGGTCACTTAATTTGAGGTGTTTCCAGAATTTCATTGCCCTTTTTTGAATTTTAATTAGAAGAGGATATTGGCCTAATTCTGCCCTGCATGCATTGTTTGTTGAGTGTCGGTGAACTTTAAGGATGGATTTGCAGAATTCAACATGCAGGGTCTCAATTGGATGTTTTTCCCATTTATCTAGTTCCTGATTTGTAAGTGGGCCCCACACTTCACTGCCATAAAGGGCAATTGGTTCGATCACTGATGAGAATATTTTTAGCCAAATTTTGATTGGAATTTCAAAAGGAATTTGTCTTTTTATGGCATATAAAGCCCTGCGTGCCTTGTCTCTTAGTTCATTCACTGCCAAGTTAAATTTTCCTCTGTAATTTATTTTAAGGCCTAGGTAAGTATAATCTGTAACATGTTCAATTGTTTGTGTTCCTAAACTAAATGTGTGTTGTACTCCCTGACATCTGGATCCTTTTTGAAAAATCATTGTTTTGGTTTTATTGATATTTACTGCCAGGGCCCAGGTCTGGCAATACTTTTGAAGAAGGTCTAGTTGAATTTGGAGCCCTCTATCCATTGAAAGAAGGGCTAGGTCATCCGCGTACAGCAGAAATTTGGTCTCACTGTCGTGCAGAGCGGGCCCAGCGACAGGTGATTTCTCCAGTATGGTCGCCAGTTCATTTATATATATATTAAATAGCGTCGGGCTTAAAGGGCAGCCCTGCCGCACTCCGCGCTCTTGAGGTATGTATTGGGTTCTTTTAGATCCAATTTTAATGGCGCACTTAGCTCCTGAATACATTGATTTTATAATGTCATATGTTTTACCCCCTACACCACTTTCAATCAATTTGTAGAATAATCCATCATGCCAAATAGTGTCAAAGGCTTTCTTGAAGTCAACAAAACAAGAGTATAATTTATTTTGATTTTGGGTATGTTTTTCTATTAGGGTGTGTAGGGTGTAAATATGATCAGTTGTGCGATAATTTGGTAAGAATCCAATCTGGCTTTTACTCAAGACATTGTGTTTCATAAGGAAGTTCAGGAGCCGTGTGTTAACAATACTACAGAATAACTTCCCCAGATTACTGTTCACACAAATGCCTCGGTAATTGTTGGGGTCAAATTTATCTCCATTTTTGTAAATTGGTGTAACTAATCCGTGATTCCAGATATCAGGGAAATAACCCACACTCAGAACTAGGTTGAATAATTTAAGAATGACCAATTTAAATTTTCCACCCATACATTTTAGCATTTCATTTAATATGCAGTCAGGTCCATATGCTTTTTTGGGTTTTAATTTTCTAATATGGGTGTGAAGCTCCTGTTCAGTGATTGAGGAATCAAGTGGGTTTTGGTAGTCTTTCACTGATCTCTCTAGTCTCTGTAGTTTGTAAATTATGTCATTTTGTTCCTTGTTTTTGTCGGACTGGACATTCTTGAAGAGGGTTTGGAAATGGGTAGTCCAGATATCTTCATCTTGTATCACTAATTCTTCCTGATTTGATTTTTTGAAGTGATTCCAATTGTCCCAAAATTTATTTGTATTTATTGATTCCTCGATCAGTGCCAGCTGATTTTGGGTGTATTGGGCTTTTTTAGTTCTGAGTGTGCGTTTGTATTGTCTTAGCGTCTCACAATATAAGTAACGAATTGATGTATTATTTGGATCTCTGTGTTTCTGATTGGACAATTTACGAATTTCTTTTCTTAGTGATTGGCATTCGGCATCAAACCAAGTGTCTTCTTTTTTAAATTTTGGTTTTGCTCTTGACCTTTTCAATTTGGCCTTTTCGGCTGTTTTCTGAAATATGGTGTTAACTGTTTCAAGAGCCTTGTTGACACACTGTTTACTTAGGGTATATGGTGTGTCTAAAAAAGTGTCTAATTGAATTTGAATTTCCTGATTTTCTGTTGCCTTCTTGAATTCATCATTACTGTTTTCAGCCCATCTGTATGATTTTTTAATGTGGAACAGCTTACTGGGCTGTGATTTGAGGTTGTTCTTTTCTGTCATTTTGATGAATATTGTGAGTTGGCTATGATCTGATAGGGGGGTTAGTGGTTTGACAGTGAATGCTCTAATTAACATGGGATCTAAATCTGTTATTACATAGTCTACTGTGCTATTCCCAAGAGGTGAGCAAAATGTGTGTTTTCCAAAGGTGTCTCCTCTTATCCTACCATTGGCAATATACAGACCCAGGGTGCGGCATAGTTGTAACAGTTCTTTTCCATGTCTGTTAGTAACTGGATCACAGTTTCTTCTGTGTGAGTAAACAGAATGGTTAGCTTTATCAAGTGAGTGACAGATGTAGTTATTGCCATCAGTGTTTAAAAAATCATCTTGGATGCCTGTGCGTGCATTAAGGTCACCACAAACAAGAACATTTCCCTGGGCCTGGAAATGGCTTGTTTCTATTTCTAGTGATGTGAATGTATCTTCTAAGTAGTATGGAGAATCATGAGGGGGGATATATATAGCACAGACAAAGATATCTTGTTGTGAGATTAATAGATCTTTCTTGATTTTCAACCATATGTGGTTTTTTCCTGTTTTTATGACACTGATATATTTGTCCAATTTTGATTTATACCACATTACTAAACCACCTGAGTTTCTACCTTGTTGTATCGTACTGAGTTTTTGTGGGGATACTATTATTTCCTTATAGTCTGGGGGACAGTGAGTGATGTCATTCTTTTGCCAGGTTTCCAGTAGTATAAGTATATCGATATCTTTAATATTTTCCTGGAATTCCCTATTCTTAAATTTCGGGCCAAAAGCTGATGAGTTTAGGCCCTGAATGTTCCAAGTGCTCTCTCTCTCTCTCTCTCCTCCGTCTTAAACTCTCTCTCTCACTTCCCCCCTCTCTCTCTCTATCTCTGTCTTTCTCTCCCTCTCTCCCCCCTTTCTCTTTCTCTGCCTCTCTTTCTCTTTCCCTTTCTCTCACTCTCTCTTCATCTCTTCATCAAACACTCTCTCTCTCTCTCTCTCTCTCTCTCTCTCCCGTCTTAAAACTCTCTTCATCTTTGTCTCGCTCTGGCTCAAACACACACATCTCTCTCTCTCTCTCTCTCTCTCTCTCTCTCTCTCTCTCTCTCTCTCTCTCTCTCTCTCTCTCTCTCTCTCTCCGTCTTAAAACTCTCTCCCACACATTCACCAACTGATTTGGTCACTCATTCACTGCCCAAACTCAACTCAACTCAACACTGATCCCTCACACAGGCTGAATTTCCACGTCCTCCCTAGGGACTTACAGACTCAAAGAACAAGAACTTTTTACATTTCCTGAGTGAGTTTGCAAGGCTGTGAGCACACAGCATGCTATATATGCAGTAGCGGTACATGAGTGGGACGCCCACTTGTAATAAACTGTCACTTTATTGTCAGTGTCAGTGTAAACACTAAAGTCAGTTTGCAAACACAAAGAATGGATTTCTTTGTATTTATACACCTACGAACAAAACTGTCTTTGCTCCTATTTCTGAACACTGGTTCTATGTCTTGGTTATTGTGAAAATGTTTACAGGTGCTACTTTGGCAATTCCATTATTACCTCCGCCAAGGAGGTTATGTTTTCGCCGGTGTGTGTGTGTCCGTCTGTCTGTCTGTGTGTGTGTCTGTCTGTGTACAAGATAACTCGAAAAGTACTACACGGATTTGGATGAAATTTTCAGACAACATGTTTATTGGGACAAGCAAGAACTTGAGTCGATTTTGGTGGCGATCGGTGATCCAGAACACGATCTGGAATTTATATTGTGTCTGTGATCACATTG
>JAODXP020004398.1:20000-22500 GCA_027497455.2 Sardinella longiceps | reverse complement strand
CTCTCTCTCGCTCACACACACACAAACACACACACACACACATACACACACACACACTAAAAAAAATATGAAAGAAGACCATGGCATAAACACACAGGAAAGTATACAAAGCACATACTTTCACACATTCTCACACACACACACACACACAAACACACACACACACACACACACACTTTCTTCTCTAACACACCCTCATCCTCACCCCAGACACTAGACAGGGGGATCTTACTGCGCAGCCCCAAGAGGGGTCCCTAGGCCTGAGCTCCCCACGTAAGGCTCCTCATTCCTGGGTTGACGAAACCTGGAGTAAGGCAGTGAGACACCAAGGATCCAGAGAAGAGGGAGCTGAATGGGGGGACCTCTGCCTGGTGTCCCTGGGGTGCTGGAGGTGGGATGGAGAGGGGGGGTGGTGGTGGTGGTGGTGGTGGGTGTCTCAAGGGGGAGGAGATGAGATGACGGTCGGTGTGAGAACACCACTCTCCCCACTCTCCCATGCTATCTACATGTAATATGGGGGCCTACGGTGGCCACTAGGGGCCAAAAAGCAGGTGATCCAATCCGACTTCTGATTGGTGACTTGTGAACCACAGGCGGGATGACAGGTGAGATGATGAAGATCAATAGTGATGATGATGAGGATGATGATGAAAAAGACCAAGAGTGATGACTGAGGCCTTACATCAGATATACTTCAGGCAGACAGACAGGAGAGGAAAGAGAAGGAGAGAGGGACAGAGAGAGAAAGAGGGATGGAGGAAAAGAAAGAACTGAGGACTGATGACCAAAACAAGACACAGAATAGTAGACTGGGTGAACAGCAGACAGACAAACAAACAAACAAACAAACAAACAAACAAACCAATAACCAATGAAAAATATCAGTACCCAGGCAGGGTTTAGAGCAGTATAGTAGACTGGGTGAACCAAAGCAGACAAACAAACAAACAAAGTAATAAACAATGAAAAATAAATAAATATCAGAAGCCAGGAGGAGGGCAGGCAGGATTGAGAGAAGGACAGACAGAGAGTAGCAGTAAGTGTAAGAGGAGGGACAGTGGTAAGTCTATGTGCAAACTAAAGAACAAGGGTGTTTGGTGCGCACATCCACAGACAATAATCCAGGTGCCGGACAAAAGCGGTAGATAAAATAATTGATTGGTCCGCACACTGAGTATAAGATCCAAAATGCACTTTTTATTCGGATCGACACGTTGCCGTTTATGTTTTAAAATAAAAAGTGCATTTTGGAGCTTATACTGAGTATGCGGACCAATCAATTACATCACAAACTAAAGAACAAGACACTTGAAAAGCCCTACAATTGACTACTGGTACTGACCTGGGATCAGTATGAGCTAACCAGAGGTCTGTTTCCCACAATGACTACCAGAGTCTGCCTATCTGCCTATCTGTCATTCCAGGGCCGGTTCTGGGCATAGACACACAAGGCGGTCGCCTATGGCACCAAATATCAAGGGGGGCATCACAATTCATTTCTTACTCTTTTTCTTCAGTTTTTAGAAAAGGGGGGCAAATCTCAAATCTGGCCTAGGGCACCAAAAGGCTAGATCCGGCCCTGTGTCATTCTGTCCTTTACTAACTCAGGTAGTTTGCCTACCATCTCTGCATTTCCTACTAACTAGGTAGCTAACAGGTTAGCAACTCCACATCTCCTAATAACTAAGTGCCTAACAGGTTAGCAACTACCCATTTCCTAATAACTAAGTGCCTAACATGTTAGCAACTACCCATTTCCTAATAACTAAGTGCCTAACAGGTTAGCAACTACCCATTTCCTAATAACTAAGTGGCTAACTGGTTGTCAATTACCAATTTCCTACTAACTAAGTGGCTAACTGGTTAGTATTTAACCATTTCCTGCTAACTAAATGGCTAACTGGTATGACTATGGGAAATGCAAAGCAGACTAGTGGGGCAAAGCTAAGAGAGGGCACAGATTTGGCAGTGCCATTACGGTCACACACACACACACACATACACACTGCCATTGCTACTCTTGCCCTCGGAGGACCACTGCCCAGCCCCCCCCCCCTCCAACACCCACCCACCCACACACACACACACACACACAAACCAAAAACATACACACATACACACACACACACACACACACACACACACACACACACACACACACACACACACACACTACCCCTGCCCTCTGAGGACCTCCACCGTCACACACACACACACACACACAAGCTGCCTGGCATAAATAGGCATGCAGAGGGCATGCATCCGCCCCACCATGTGGGAAAAGTTGACGTAGGTCCACACATACACACACATACACACACACACACACACACACACACACACACACAGTCACACACACACACACACACACACACACACACACACACACACACACACACACAGAGAAAGACAGACACATACACACACACACACACACACACACACACACACACAGACAGTCACACACACACACACACACACACACACACACACACACAGA
>JAODXP020004398.1:10000-15000 GCA_027497455.2 Sardinella longiceps | reverse complement strand
TGACCACAGGTCAGCAAGTACATCTTCTACACACCACACCACACCACAGCACACAGCACAGCACACACACACAGGGCCCTATCTTGCAGGCGGCGCACCATGCCTTCGCGACTCGCGCAAGCTGTCATTGCTATTTTGTGCGAGCGCATGGCTCGTTTTTCTGTCAAGTAATTCAGGTTGTCTAACTAGCAAGTGACTTTGCGTCCTCGGAGGTGTGTCGAAGGTGTGGCTAGGCGCGAAGCGCAAAAGATGCTATTATGCAGACGCAGAAAGGGATCCGCCAGTGACTGGAAAAAACCTGGTCATTCGTCAGTCACGCATTCCTGAAATGCTATTTTATGGACGCACAACGCAATAGGTAATGCGGTCCTTGTTCCAGCACAATGACGGCCACAACAATAATTATTACAATCGGAAAATCATTATGATGCTCAGGAAGATGTGGTTAACCACAATTTATTAGCCTGTAACAGAAAACGAGTGAGGATATAAGAAGGGGGGACGTTAAATGGAGAATCAAGTTTACTTTCGCTTTCGAATGAATATTCCGAGATATCTATCTGGACTAAATCAGCTTCCTTCGTGTCTTGTGCAGCCTGTAGACATCAATTTAATATTACCATAGCCATTACGGCTCTAACTATGACTAGACCCGACGTGTGAGCTTGCTCGGTATTCAATATTTTAATTTCTTTAAATGCCCAAGGAGGAGATCAGCTGGTGTGATAGCAATTCACCAGGCGCTTTGCGCTGTTCGTTCTTAAAGGCAATGAGAGATTGATCTGTCATTGGTTATGCCTGTGTTACACCCATAACACACCCATGATTAATTAGGCATCCTAAGTCCAACCTTTTTGGACTTTGCGCCAGCGCGAAGTTCATTTTCTGCACTGTGAAAATAGCAAAAAGCCGCCGACACGCCCCCAAAACCATATGCGCCATCCGCCAAACAACAGTTGACTTTGCGTCGTCAAAATAGGGCCCACACACACACACACACACACACACACACACACCACAGCACAGCACACTGCTTTCAGCTTTAAATGTAGCTAGCCATGTAGCCAGAGATGTATAGTAACTAAGTAGAACTACTTAAGTAGCCTACTTAAGTACGAAAATGCAGTATCTGTACTTTACTGGAGTATTCTTTTTTTCTCCTACTTCCACTTTTACTTCACTACATTTTTTGGATGAATTTAATACTTCTACTCCATTACATTTTTGATGTGCTGATTAGTTACTCGTTACTTTTATAAAAAAAATTACAAATCATACCACATCCAATGATAGTCTATCAATGCCAGACCAGACCATCACCAGGTTTTCATTGTCATTATTGGGCGATTCAAGCGGTATAAGAGACCTCAAGCTCCCCTTCAACCTTCCGCAGTACTGAATGAATGCAGTGAATTGGGAACGATTAGCAAGGGTCAGTCTACTGCTCCATTTCGCCACCAAGTTCTTCAACTTCAAATGATTGTAGTGACGGGAATGGTGGTGGCCATCCCTGGCCCTACTTAGAGTCCATGGCCAAACAGACCATTTCAGCCAAATAAATGTAAAACAGTAATATTCAAACTTTTGACTGCTTTCTTTAATATACACAGTACTTCTACTTTTACTTTCAGTACTTGAGTAGCAATTTTTTTAATACTTTTACTTGCAATACTTAAGTACAAAACATTTTGAATATTTTAGTACTTCCACTTAAGTATGGTGTTTAAAGAACACTTATACTTCCACTCAAGTCATTTTTTTGATATGGTACTTTTACTTCTACTCCACTCCTCTTCTCCAGTAGCCTAGACTCTAGACGTACCCCTAGTGGTAGCAAATTTGAATTTGCACAGAGGTACGTCTAGAGTCCACTGATAGAAACCCGTTTTAGCCTTCCTCTGGAGGCGGATAACCAATCACAGCGCGGTATGTGTACAGGAAATCGTAAGGCGGGCTTTGTACGATGACGACAGCCCTGCTCAAACCAGAGCGGAATCGTCTTTGGCTTTAGTTTTGGACGAATTGCACTTGTCATTTTCTTTGAAAGTGAAACAAGAAAGTGCACTGAAGTTTTTCGTTCTGAAAAAGATGTCTTTGCCATGTTACCGACGGGCTACGGGAAAAGTTTGATATACCAGCTGGTACCACTGGCCGGAACGCTAGCCTATTACGTGGAGAGGCAGTTTGAAAGACAACGCAATCACCCGCCCCTCCATTGAGGTACAGTCTATCAGTGGTCTTCAGACTATACATTCTTATGATAGAGTCTGACGTGTCAGGCTACTTCTCCAGTACTTTATACAACTCTGCATGTAGCAAGTACATGTACATCTTCTACACACCACAGCACAGCACAGCACAGCACAGCACGGCACACACACACACACACACACACACACACACACACACACACACACACACACACACACACACACACACACATACACTGCGTTCAGCTTTAAATGTACTGTAGCTAGCCATTCCTCACACACATCTTCTACACACCACACCACAGCACGCACACACACACACACACGCACACACACACTGCGCTCAGCTTTAAATGTAGCTAGCCATTCCCCACAGGCAACAAAACTGCAATACTCTCTCATGCTGGCGGTTGACTGAGGAGCAAAGTATGTGTAGCCGGTGGCAGTCCGCACCGCACACGGGTCTCGAACCCGCCACACCGCAAGCTACAAACTCCTGGCGTGGGAGTGTGGGATGCTCTAACCAACTGAGCTAAAAGCCCGAGCTTCTAACTCAGCAGTTAGAAGCGCCCATGGAATTGGGTGAAGAGGATTTACACGTAGCCTACTGCCGCCAAGTTAGCCGAACTAGCTGGCCTCCGTTACATATGGTTAATGGTGCACTAAGGTTGAAAGCTTTAACCCATTGGTTTATATATCAGAATCATATTGTAGTATGGCTACTGGTGCCAGTGTACTAGAAATAGGAGCATAGTATGGCTACTGGTGCCAGTGTACTAGAAACAGGATCATAATATGGCTACTGGTATACTAGAAACAGGAGCATAGCATGGTTATTGTTGCTAGTGCACTAAAACCAGGAGCATAGTATGGTTACTGGTGCTAATAAAGTAGGTTTAAATGCTTAAACCCATTGGTCTATAAAACAGGAGTAGCCTATATTATGGTTACTAGTGCCAGTGCACTAAAAACACTGGTGTACAGTATGTAGTATGGTTGCTGGTGTCTGTGAAATTTGAATGCTTTAACCCATTTTTAACCAATGGTTCATAAAAAAATTAATCGAGCAGTCATATGGTTGCTTTTAAGCATGTGATAACCGCTGCTGAGGTACAATCCATTGCAACTCATGCGTGTGTAGTAGTGTACACAATGAGCAAGCATTTAAAACACAGGAAGCGTGCACTTCAAGTTTAAAAGAAGCTATGCTCAAGATGGTGTGTGGTGAGCATTCTGGTGCAAGCTTACAGTAGGTGGGTGCTACATATTGGTGGTGGTTAGTGAGGTCCCCCTTCCACTGTAAACCGCTTTGAATAAAATTAGACTATATACTGTATACTATATTACTTGACTTGAATTGAAAGCTGTTCAATTGCTGTGCTATACTACTAGCCTCTACACAACTGGTGACAAACTATGTCTGTGGTGACGTGAAGGTGGTAAGAACGACCGTAACTTTAAGCATTTTGTATGGGATTCCAATGGAGAGTCGGTAGCACGACTTCTGAAAATGGCGCTGATCTTTGTTGGAATGATGTCAGGCTCCCAAGCTCTATAATGGCCACTGTAAATGGCAAGCTTTTCCTTGTTTCAGATTCACATCATCATCTCATTCTATGAGCAGAGAACATTCCATTATCACCATGGAACTTTATTGAAAGTGAAAGTAAAGACGGTTGATGAGCTGCATTCAAAAGAATGTTTGTTTCACATTCAAGTTGAGTCACAAACTTTATCAGAAGCCCAGAAAAAAATTGGAAGTGATTTTGTGTGTGTGTGTGTGTGTGTGTGTGTGTGTGTGTGTGTGTGTGTGTGTGTGTGATGATGTGTGTGTGTGTGTGTGTGTGAGTGTGTGCGCATGTGTAAGGCAAATATAGTGAGCCTTACCCTTGAGGAGACAGCTTGTCCAGCCAGCCGGTCTTGAGCGCAGCCTTGGGCCCTCCGTAGAAGCAGGCATAGGGGGATATAGCCAGCTCCAAGTCCTCAATCCGCTCCTCTCTAGCTGGCACAGACAGAGTATCCAGGGGCTCTGAGTAGACGTCATTCTCCTCCTCATCTGCAGGTGGCGCCATAGCAGAGCCCAACAGCACTGATGCTGCCGAAGTTACCACCATCGCTACATCCCCTGGAGGCTGCGGACTACCCTGTAACGATGACGAGGCGGGGTTGGCAGGGGACGGTGCCCTGGGCGATCGCTGACCGCTCTCTTCGGACAGCCGAGGAGGCTCCAGGAAACAATCTACGGTGGAGTAGTCACCCTCTTCCTCCTCGCCATGGTTGGAGTCGGCGGGAGCCTCAGAGGCTGTCGGCACTGGGTGTGGCGCCCCCTGTTGGCCTTTATCGGCCGGACGCTGCTCCTTGTGTTTCGCCTGCTTCTTACTGACAGGCCAGAGAGAGACAGACAGGGACGCAAGCAGGAGCAACATTAACTCCAGTAAAACAGACAAAAGCTGATCAGTATATTTGAAGAGTTCTTTTCCAAAACGCTATAAAAGCCATTTAAATTAATATTAATAATAAATAAATAAATAAAAAGTTTAAAGTACAGTGGTCAACGTCAAAAATACCATCAGTGGGTATTTATATGGCTTTAATTATTGACAATCTATACTGGAAAAGCTGTTGTTGTTGTTGCTGATGTTGTTATACATCGGCCATATAGGCCTATAGGTAAGGACACAGCCTCCAGGTAGGGATATTGTGTGACCAAAAAGGAGAGAGCAGCAACTATACCCTTTCTATACCCTCAACCCTCAACATGAAATATAAGCCCACATGATTCATTCACGT
>JAODXP020004397.1:0-39689 GCA_027497455.2 Sardinella longiceps | reverse complement strand
AATGTCTATCATAGAGTCTGTACATACCTCGGCGCCAATACCAGAAGCACCACGTGAGGTAAAATGCAATCGAGGGCCGTACAAATCCCTTTTTGTTCTGCGATTGGATTCCGAAAGTAAGCGAGAAGAGTAAGCGAGCAGAGTGGAATGAAATAAGCGCGCAAAGGAGCATGGGAACTCCCAGGCTACAGATATCCACATATGACAGTAAATTGAGCTTTCCAATGGTATTGGAAAGTATTCCTCACGGTAATACATGTATTGTGTGAAAATTGAGACTTCCAGGTGGGGAGTGAAAATTTTCTGCCTTCCAAAGTGGGGAATGACAGAAAAAGTTTGAGAACCACTGCTCTAAGCGCAGCTTGCCTGATTTCAGAAAATGTGCGGTTTCAGCCAGGTGCGTCCTCTTTGTAAATAAGACTGCGTTGGCCAACACTTGCTTATATCCCCATTTTAATTTTGGGGAAAATAGTCGGGCACAACAACAGCGGAGGTCCTTCTGCCCTAGGACACCACCATTCCTGTGGAGTGGATCGTTTTGGTAAAATTCTGAAGGGTAAGTTGCAAGTTTTGGGTGATCTTAACACTGTGTAGGTGGAATTGAGTCATGTTGCATCACAATGTATTGATACTTGAACAGTGCATGAACAGTATTATACAGTACATTGTATTGTAGAAGAGCGGTACACCATTCTCCCTGGGATTATACAGTGTATAATGCAGATGGAGTTGAACAACTGTAAGTGGACCAGTATCTGATCGCCTGATTGAGGCGATCTTGCAGGCATTAATCATGATCTGGAGCTCCATCAGATTGTCATTAATATCTGCGCAGCCACTCTGCACAATGTATACATCTTCTGTGACAATATCTGATTAAAATAACATCAATCTGACATGAAATTAATATTTCCATAAAATATTAATGTGACCTTGCTTATATCTCCATTTTACTTTTGGGGGAAATAGTCAAGGGCACAGCAACAGCAGAGGTCCTTCTGCCCTAGGACAACCCCATTCCTGTGGAGTGGATCGTTTTGGTAAAATTCTGAAGGGTAAGTTGCAAGACGTTCCCATATGCAGGAGAAGACAACACTAAATGGTTCTAAAATAACATCACATATACCAGGAATAGCAGTTAAGAAAAGAGGAGTTATAAGGGATTCCAGTTTCAGATGTAATCAAGAACAACTTAAAAAGGGGAGAAATAGTTCATGTCAAATGTCTGATTGAGGCAATCTTGCAGGCATTCATGATCCGAAGCTCCATCAGATTGTCGATCTCTGCGTAGCCACTCTGCACAATGTATACATTCTCGCCACGATCAAACAACTTGGAAGGGGGAGAAATAATTGATGTCGAATGCCTAACTAAAGGCAAGGAGAAAGTAGAGAGTTTTCTCCTGTTCTTAAAGAACGAAATGTCAAAGTTTAAATGGGGTACGTGAGTTACCCAGAGTTCATCCCCTTTTAATTACATATCTGACTATATCTCGTAAAATAACCATCAATCTGACATTAAATTAATATTTCAAGCCAATTCAGATTTGTTTCCTCCTGCTTGACAAGCTCTGTGGCCTTGTTTATATCTCCATTATACTTTTGGGGAAAATAGTCAAGGGCACTAGCCTGATATGATCATCCGCTTTCACATCATTTCACTTTGTGCAAAGCGTCTGAAACATCTCCATTGGCAATCGTTTCCTCTCTAGAGGGTGCAGTGTGCTATGCAATGTCTTGAAACAGTTTGCTACAGTTTGCTTTAAACGTACATTTAGAAAAAATGTTTTGTTATCTTAACTCTAGGTTAATGACGTGCGGGCACAATATCGTGGCTTCAGTTTGTCACTCTGTTCGCTGAATTTGGCCTGTACGAATATGTGCACAAATGCAAGCCATTCTGAAGCAGAGAAGGGCAGATGCTAAATGAGCCAAATAGAGACAGGAGGAGTCGTAACAATTTTTTATTCTATAGGGATTGCCAAAATACATCATAATCGGCGCCATCTTGCCCCGGAGTTAGCGGTTAGTTAAGCTGTAACTTTTTAACGGCCCCATCGTAGCTCCGGTTCATACACCCGATCATTTTTTTTTTCACCCGAAATTTTTAAAAATATTTTGCGAGTCAAGTCAGAGATTGTTGCTAGGGTCTAAATCCGGGGCAAATCCAGAATGCATTGTGTGATGACGACACGTTGGTAATCTCTATTTCATCCTAGACTCCAGAAAAGGGGCTAAACATGATAAAAAGTGAACTTCCCCTTTAATTACTTCTCTCAGACCAGTTATTGTTGCCAGTAATTTTTGTATTGTATTTTGTGGCAATTGATAAGAACGTGTTTAGATTTTGTAATGAAACCGTTTTTGACATGTTTGTACCCACCTCTGCCCCCAGGAACAGTCGGAACAAACAGAGCAGGTCCAAGTGCGCGTGCCTGCGCTCTCCCCTCCAACAAGGGTAGACCCCTATGTGGTCACAGGACCTTCCTGTATGCAGGAGAAGACAACACTAAATAGTTCTACAATAACATCACACATACTGTACCAGGAATAGCAGTTAAGAAAAGAGGAGTTATAAGGGATTCCAGTTTCAGATGTAATCAAGAAGCACTTGAAAGGGGGAGAAATAGTTGATGTCAAACGTCTGATTGAGGTGATCTTGCAGGCATTAATCATGATTAAGAGATCCATCAGATTGTCAATCTCTGCGTAGCCACTCTGCACAATGTATACATTTTCCCCACGGACACTCTCGCCAATCTCCACACGATCAAACAACTTGAAAGGGGGAGAAATAATTGATGTCAAACGCCTGACTAAAGGCAAGGAGAAAGTAGAGAGTTTTCTCCTGTTCTTAAAGAACGAAATGTCAAAGTTTAAATGGGGTACGTGAGTTACCCAGAGTTCATCCCCCCTCCAATAAGATGGTATAAATGCCAACGTTTTGGTCATGTTGCATCACAATGTATAACTAGATGTGCAAAATGTGGTGGTGAACATGAATATGGGAAGTGTGGTGAGGATGTGCAGTTAAAATGTTGCAATTGTGGAGGTCAGCATAGTACTGCATATGGAGGGTGTGAGAAACAGAAGGAGGCAAAGAAAGTACAGAAGTACAGTTCAGTAATTGTGTTAGTGAGAAGAGGGGTGTTTGGGGTATTTATGACTAT
Organism: Sardinella longiceps; assembly: GCA_027497455.2. Taxonomy (NCBI): domain Eukaryota; kingdom Metazoa; phylum Chordata; class Actinopteri; order Clupeiformes; family Clupeidae; genus Sardinella; species Sardinella longiceps. The sequence continues at coordinate 36,520 of JAODXP020004397.1, read as the reverse complement.
TTATGGTCTTTTCCTATAATGTAGTGCTTATTTTTTTTTTTTACTTTACTTTCTTTCTCCAATGACATTTTTGCTGCATTTGGCAAATAAAAAGTCTTATCTTGCCACCGTCTTCATTCCATCTCAGCAAAGCCATCCCGGCAACAGTGGAGCTCAATTAACTTTGTCAGCTAGAGCACCTGTTGTCCATTAATTAATGAAGGGTAATGTGGTTGGTTGACCGTTTCTTCTGATTGAGTACAATGAAGAACTCTAGCACCTGCTAGAGTAGGGCAAGCAAGAATAGGAGTTTATCTGGACTGCATTAGACGGTGGGCCGAGGGCGTTTTTCGTGTTGTTTTGTAAAAAACATCAGAAGAGTAGACAAGTTTTCATCTGTGATATAAACAAATGGTATTAAGCCTAACAAAATTTGTTGGCAGCTCTGGTTTGATCATATATCGTCAAAAACAGTAAGTTTTAATCGTTATTTTCTTCGGGCATATGCAAGGAAATCTATAGGTATAACCCAATCAAATGTCGGCATTTCGAGTCCTTGGAAAAATCAACCAATCGAGTAAGAGTTCAATAGGACCCGCCTCGGAATGTAAACACCAGCTAAGCAGCAATGTCAGAAAACGCTGCAAAATCCCCTTCAGATGGCTTATTTTAGATCATAGAACTTCAGATAATAGGTGTCAACCCACATTTTGTATAAATCTTACCTTGTTCCTGTCTGGGCATGCTGCAGAATATTGACTTTATAAATCCAACGGTGAAATTCTTAATAAGAAACATGTCATCTGCTGTAGCCTAGCTATCAGCAGCAGAGGTTGAAGCAAATTGTAGGCTATCACTTGTAAGTGTAGCGGCTGTACTCTTCTTTGCGTTGTGTGTTAGGCTACATTTCATTAACTCTGTTACATAAGCCAACCGTTGGCTTACAAACAATCGTTGTTACTAAAAATTACAATGAAATTGACGCTGGACCCATTGTCAGAATCTCTTCAACTTAAGGTCTTAGGAGAGGAGAGGTTATCATTAAGGTAGTACTTGCACATTATAAAGGACAATGTTTCTTCACAATCTTTTCGTTGACCACAGAAAATGTGTATAATATCCTAACATCTTAGTAATGACAGTTTACTATGCTTAACTGCAGTAACACAAACGTTTCAGGCATTATTAGGCTGTAGCTGACTGTAGCCTGTTTCATTGTTGTAGAGATTAATTGCAGACACCTTCTTGTCAATAAGATATCTTTATATCAATGGAAAAGGCAAATCAGCACATGGGATTAAAAAAATGTAGGCCTACTTTGTAATGACTCTAGTGTCTATTTGCTATAATATCTATCTGTACTATTTTCAATAGCTAATGTAGCCTACCCACCTGCACTTTCTGCTCAAAGAAAGAGGTAGCTTTAGCCCTTGACCATGGAAGACTAAAGTTCAAATTTATTTACTTGAATGCTTGTTTAGGCACACGTAATGTAACAAGATGTTGGCTTGATTGAACAGCAGAACTAGAAAGATTCAGTACATTTATTTGTCACATCATGCGTTCAGGTACAAAGAGCAGTGACATGGAGAAAATATATCTGTCAAAAATAGCTAACTTACATAGATGTCATTATACTAAACTGAATGACAGTCACCAAGATAACATTACGGACATTAGTTTAAAGTGTGCAGGGCATTGTATCGGTGTGTTGTTCGATATATTAAGTTATACTGAAGTCCAAACACATCAGCAGCTAGCAAAACAGTTAGCAATAGCTCTAGCTGTGCTCTATCGTTATGGACAATATGTTGAATAGATCTTGAATAGTTCTGTTCGTTCACGCTAGGTAGGTTAACGGAGACTCTTAATTATAAACACTACACTGTCAAAATAGTAATTTGTTGGTAGCATGCATCATTACACACATTATAGTGCAAATTCCGTGATATCCAGCTTGCTTGCCAACCTCTCCCTGTCGAGTCGTCTTCCTACTTCCTCAAACAGTCTCGCACTCTGTCTTTCTCGAGTCTTCATTGGCGTTTCTCAAGCCACGTGAGGCGAATACGATTTTTTGATTGGTATGCAGTGCGTGTGGCCCTGATAACGCTTGCCTGCTAAAGTTATGAAACATAAAGTTGATTTTCTCAAATATATGATCGAGTTGAGGCTGCCAACAAGCGGAAATGAGCTTAGAAAAAAATATGTATTGCACATATGAAAAAATCAACTACTCTTCTCAAGTTTTGTCCAAAAGTGAAAAAGTAAAGCAGATAGAGGCCTTCGGCCCACCGTCTACATGGCTCGCCAGCACTCAGTCCTTCAACAAGTTCCACTCCACATTCACTGAGCCCCTCTATCCAGGGTTAAAATGGTTGTTTGATTCCTCAGTGTCCCTGTGCCAGATCACAGGAGCTCCTCCTCCATGACATATGCAGAGTTTTACATTTCTCCTCTCTTCTCCTCTAGTTTTACATTCTTCCTCTCTTCATTCATCCATTAACTCATCCAGCTTCAATTTCTTTCTCTTTTTTTTTTAAAAAAACTATAAAATAATAATAAAAGACATGGAGAAATAACAGAATCGATATTATTAAATGGGTGATCAGCTTTTTTAAAGCTACCCTTTTTAGCTCTAATGTTCAGAACAGGCTCAAGGGGTCATGTACCAAGCAACTAGACACCTGCAGCCAACACATTGAGGATTTCCCCTGTAGCCTGTGGCTGTTTCTCAATATCCATACTCGTGGACTTGTGAAACGTCATTAAAACACAGCCAAAGTAATGTTCTAATTCAAAAGTTCACATTTACTCAAGTACGCATGGAGTTCCTGGATGTTTTCTTGATTTAGCCATTTTTTCGATGATGCATCTGATAACTTCAGGACCATTATTCCCCATAATGCATTTAGACGCTCTGTTCTGAGATACGGAAATATGGCGGAGCTTAATGCAAGGATTTACCATTTCTGTCTTTAATAAATTTGGGGCTTATGAATTATATTTTAAAATTAGACGGGAAATGTTGGCTTTATTCTCATCACCAAAATATGTATCTGTGGATCTGTGGAGAGATACGATGTTTCCACCACTATTAGCGTGTCATTCTAGCCTAGAACTCTAGACGTACCCCTAACGGTAGCAAATTTGAATTTGCACAGCGGATACGTCTAGTGACCCCTGATAGAAACCCGTTGTAATCCTTCCTCTGGCGGCGGATAACCAATCACAGCGCGGTATGTGTACAGGAAATCATAAGGGGCGCTTTGTACGATGACGACAGTCCTGCTCAAACCAGAGCCGTATGTAGAGATTCGTCTTTGGCTTTAGTTTTGGACGAATTGCACAACAAGAAACAAGAAAGTGCACTGAAGTCTTTCGTTCTGAAAAAATGTGTCTTTGCCGTGTTACCGACGGGCTACGGGAAAAGTTTGATATACCAGCTGGTACCACTGGCCGGAACGCTAGCCTATTACGTAGAGAGGCAGTTTGAAAGACAACGCAATCACCCGCCCCTCCATTGAGGCACAGTCTATCAGTGGTCTTCAGACTATACATTCTTATGATGTAGTCTGGCGTGTCAGGCTAGTGTCATTCACCAACCTGCCGCATCATCAGGTTTGCATTCTTGGAAGTTTGTTCTCTTGTTCTCCACTTCCCAAGTTTGAACTTCGCAAGTAAGGAAGTCTATTCTTGTATGTACTTTGCACTTCGACAGGCCACCCCTAATCAGTCAACTGATCACTGTCTATTGCTCTTAGCTGGAAAGTGGCTTCCAACTTGTCTCTCTTTATTTTCACAGTTATCTATTCTCATTGCCCTCAGCTGCTTAAGTGGCTGTCAATGTTGTGGGGCCCAAGCCACCTTACCCTGTGACATAAGTAGTTAGGAAAATTCTTAAAAGGTGGTTTACGGTGCTTTCACACCGCAAGCACGAGGCGTCCACTTAACCTCTCCGGTATCAGTCCGAAACAGTGAAAAAACATGAAAATAGATCATGCCTTGCACACAGGAACGCGATGTAAGTGCTGCGCAAGTCCGGGCAGACCGGTCCGCGATGTTCCTTCTAAATAGAACTTGACTCTATTTTCCTGCGCGGACGTCCACGTGCAACAAGCGGGCTCCCATTGAAAATGCATGGCATGCTGACCGCGTATAGAACGCGAACGTGACTACAGTGTGAAAGGGAACAATGAAACAGCCCGGAATCGCGACGTTAAGCACACGCGAAAGTCTGGTGTGTGAGCACCGTTAAGCACACAGCAGTTGAACAGTTACTAACTGTGTAAATTGTCTATTTTAATAATTGAGACTTTTAATCAATCCTAAAGTGTGTGTAGTCAGTATAGACCAAAGAAACACATTAAAAGGCCATAAAAAGTCCTGCTGCACGAGCCTTCTAACAACAATATATTTCACATGAAATGAAACAATTTCGAATAGCATAGACCTAACGCGAACGCGAAACACTTTACATTGAGTCAATGTTACCTCAGAACCTTGGTTTCCAACAGTCAGGTCCCATTGATTCAGTGTAAAGTGCCTGTTCGCTTCTGCGTTCGCGTTCGGTCTGTGCTGTACCAAATTATTTTGTTCCACTTGCTAACTAGCACATTTAGCAAGCTCTTTCGACAGGGCTATGTTTGAATTCACTCCGGTATTTTCCTTTATGAAAAGGAACTTTATGTGTCCAAGTCCAACTTTTACTATATGATAAGTTTTGGTTGTTACGCAGACTAGCAAATATGACATGACAACATGTGAACGTGTTGGAAGCGAGATTAACAGTAAAGGTCAATTATGTTAGCATTGCTAACCTTCGTCAAAGACAAATTATGTTATGACCTAAAACATATTAGTCATTTGAGTTTTCTTGTATCTGATGTGTGATTGTTTGTGTGTGTGTCCATTCAGACTTGTCATATTTCCAACTGCCAGTTTTATTTCTGGTTCAAAGTTATTTCATACATTAGCCTTAGGTTTTCAAAACTGCAGGCAAAAGACAGGTCTGTGTTAGCCTCTGTTACCTTTTCCTATCCAGGTAAATTTCAAGTGTCTGTGTTTGGTGTTCAGTGTAAAGAAATGTTTATTTTCATACCTGTGTTTTAGAGTCATTTTAGTTAGTCCTGTGTGATGTTTCTGGTAGGCTAACCACTGGAGTGTTCAGTTCTATTGCCTGTCATGTTATTCTGAAAGATCTCCAGACACTCAATCATTCTCTCTGTCAGTCACTCCGTTACACTCTCTCTCATTCGCTCACAACAGCTGTACTCTCTTTTACACACTCTTACACTTCTTCTTTCACACACTCTCTCTCATTTACTCACTTAAGAGGTGAGCAGTGACTCACACACTAACACATAGGTGATTGCCGTGGATGAAAAGTAATTTTTATTTTATACATACAATGGTACAATGTCACATTTGATTCACACAGGGGCGTGACCTTGGGTTCAGTCAAGTGACTCCATAGTGTCCCCTTATGTCATGGAGTCATGTACTTGGCATATAGTTTCAGCTACACACGAGGGGGAAACTAATTTCACCATACGTCCCATATATTTTCTGAAAGCTGAAAGAGAGTATGAGTGAGAGTGTGTGTGTGTGTGAGAGAGAGCGTGTGGGTGTGATAGAGAGCTCAGCTATTGCAAGTGAATGTGCGTGCTTACTTGTGTGCATACATGCATTGGTGAGTAATGGAGAGAGATCACAGCTGTTGCAGGTGAATGAGAGAGAGTTTGCGAGAGTGTGAGTGAGTGAACAGCTACTGCGAGTGAGTGTGTGAGACTCATGCTGAAGTCAGTTGTGATCTGTCATACATGTGATACCAAATTAAGAAAGGGTCAAATGCCCCCAGAAAGTTTATCTTGCCCTCCATGCCCTCAGAACTAAGTTGCTTGTATAATTTAGAACATTTAATTGCTCCACGCATATACTTTGAGCTAGACACACCAAATTTAGTATGTATGCATGATTCTAGACTAAGCCTGGAGTTAAACCATTCACAGCCTACTCCATCATCTTGCTTATCTTTATGCACACAGTGAGGGAATCTAATTATTGTGCTCTTACGCGCTGGTGTAGCCGGTGACGGTCCGCACCGCACACGGATCTCGAACCCGCCACCCCGCAAGCTACAAACTCCCAGCGTGGGAGTGGGACGCTCTAACCAACTGAGCTAAAAGCCTGAGCTTCTAACGAAGCTGTTAGAAGCGCCCAGGGAATTGGGTGATGAGGATTTACAGGTACTGCTGCCAAGCTTGCCGAGCTAGCTGGCCTCCGTTACACTGGCATAAAGTGAGAACACTTTTTCATTTATTTCAATTTCATAGCAGTTCTCTAGTTTTCTCTAAGTTTTCTACCGTTTAGCAAGTGCTGTTCTTGGAGAGTCCGTCTTCATGCTCCTAACTGGTCATAGTTATAGTTAATAAATATTTCTAGGTCAGAAGGCCTATCACATAGCTATATTCTTGGTTATATTTTTTTTTCGTTAAGTTAGTCATGCAGAGCCCACCTCATCATGACTCAGCTCTATTTATGCTTTTGGGTAAAATAGTAATGTGACAAAGTTTTTTGACAGGTGGTTTTGTTGATTAAAGCCCTGCTCAATGAAAGCATTGCAATGTGTGAAAGAACCATATTTTAGCCTTGGCTAGATTATTAATGACAATAGTTTTGTGTCTGCATAAGATATTTTTCAGAATATGCATAGCCTATTTTCAGTGCAAAATATGGTGTCTATATCGATACAGTTGTACAATGCAGATTCTCTGATTGTGTAAACGTGCGTGGGCGGCAAAAGATTCTCTGATTGTGTAAACGTAGGCTGCAACAGGAATATCAATCTGACACAACAAAGTTAGCTATGCCAGGTGAAGTAGGTAACTAAGTGGAAATGTGGATGGATCTGTAGAATTTGACATGACACCTATATGACAGTCTAATCAGATAATATAGCCTAATTAAAAAAAAAAAAAAAAAATCGCGATCAGCAGGGGGGCCCTAGAGGCCGAGGCCTTGGCCCTGGCCCTATCTATGCTACTGGACTGTGTTAGAGAGTGTATGACACGGTGTGTGTGAGAGAGAGCACTGTTGCAAGTCAATGAGAAAATCAGTATGAGGGAGAGAGTGTGAAAGAGAGAGAGAGAGAGAGAGAGCACAGCCTTTGCTAGTGAATAAGAGAGAGAGTGTGTGTGTGTGTGAGAGAGAGAGAGAGAGAGAGAGGGAAAGCACATCAATCACTAAACAATATGAGGGCTGGAACCATTATAGCAGTTGGCGGTCTTTGGTATTTTTTGCCTTCAACAGTGCCTTCCAGGCAGTGCTGCCTTCAAGGCACTACCCTCAATTTAGGGTTAGGATGAGGGGGTTACAGTTAGAAATGTAGTAGGTAGTGCCTTTTAGACTGTGCTGCCAGGAAGGTGCCTTTTTGGGGGCAAAAAACACCCCACCCCAAATCGATTTGCCCACAAAAGGGCAATCACTTGGAGAGCTCCTCTACATTCTGATAGATATCCTCATCCTCAACCTGTGGGGCTTCGTACACTTCGTCCATGTTCTCCTGAAGGGGTTCCATGTTGCCAAAGTCACAGTTCCCATAGTCACCGTAGTCATTGTCGTCATGCTGCCAATGACAAAAGACACAGAAACAGAGATGAACCACTGCTGCATTATTTAAATGTAAATGTCACATTAAAATTACATTGATTATGTGCACAATATAGACAAATACACACAATTTCACAGCAATTCTTACACCCCAGTATCTACATGCATAGGACAAATAATCTTTAGTGTATCTTTCTATGTCGAGATCATGTTGGCATCAAATGGCAAATAGGAGGTGCCGTGGCTCAGTGGCTAGAGCGTCAGACCATTACTCCGGGGACCTGGGTTCGATTCCGACCTGAGGTAATTTCCCAATCCCACCCTTTCTCTCTCTCTCTCTCCCACTTGTTTCCTATCTATCTCTGCTGTCCTATCTGATTGAAGCCAAAAAATGGCAAATAATCTTTATTCTATCTTGAGATCATGTAAAAAAATGGCTAAGGACTACATATACAATACATACAGTCCAAACTGTAGCACCATGAGTGTGTTAGTTCATACAATGCCACGGCACTGAGCAGTATTAAATGTTAGATTATAAATGAAACCTTGGAATTAAACTTCATCGCTGCCATTGGTTTATCATCAGCTTCATCATCAGAGTTCTCCTCAGAATCCTGGGCATTTTCCTGCCTTCTGCACCAGTATCTGTTTTTAACATTAATGGGAAAAAGACATTCAAATTAAAGCTAAATGTTTGCTAAATTTAATCACATTTGCATTGATACTAGAAGGAAAACTAAATATGTCCTAAAGAGGTGTTTAGTTTATAGTATGTTACTACTTTTACTGGCCAAGGTTTAAATATTAGCATTATTATTACCTCCACCAAGGAGGTTATGTTTTCGGTTGCGTTAGTTTGTTTGCCTGTTAACAGGAGAACTCGAAAAGTACTGCACGGATTTGGATGAAATTTTCTGACTATGTGTATATTGGGACAAGCAAGAACTCATTCGACTTTGGTGGCGATCGGTGATCCAGAACAAGATCTGGAATTTATGTTGTGTCTGTGACCACATTGCCTTGGCGGAGGTGTGCGCTCTCTATTAAATGTAATCTGTAATGTAAATGTTAATATATAAATAATTACAATTATATATAATACATTTTTGTTGCTTAGTTTACACTTGCCCGGGTCTTCAAGAAACCGGTTATCTTCCCCTCCCCCAAGTAAGAAAACAATCGCATTTACACAAACATCAAAAACGGCTAAGAAAGGCGGTGACAATTAACCACCACATCACAGTTTTATCAAAGATCTTTCAAGGAAGCAACATCGTGGCAGATGGCCACAAACGTGAAGTGTTTCGGTCTCCATTAGCAGCAGTGTCACATTACGTCACATCATTAACATTTTCCATGTGCCATAATATTGTCTGTGATCATTAATGAAACCAACAAATGACAATTCAATCGCTCCTCTGCAAAACATGTTGTGAACCAAGTATGCTTTTTAGCTTTAGACAGAGAGGATTTGTTTGGCAGTTACCATGACGACATAGCTATATGCTAACTATAAGCTAGTTGTTTTGGACTTTGCTCAAACCTAACATATTGCTGTAAACTATGTTTATGTTTGCTCTGTCCACTTAAAATGAACTCAGTAATGTTACCCGCAGGCTGTCAATAAATTAAATCTCAAATATAAATGTAAAACATTACGTTAGCTAGATCGCTAGCATTAGCTCGCTAACAACTTGAAATTTTAGTAGGCTATTTACTGCCTGGCAGCTTCATCTGATAGAAATACCAACAGTAACAGTTTAGTCTTGAAATCATGTTAAACACTTACAGAATATGAGAGATACATGCCAAAAAAACATGATAACTCCAAAAAGACGATTTATTGGTAAAAGTCTTGACATCATTCAAAACCAGGTGGTGCCCTTGTGAAAATAGAACTACTATGCGCGAACGTAGATTCTAGGTGCTTCTCGTTTGCTCCAACTGTCTTTGGTGCTAGAGCTCCGGATATGGGTAGTTACACAAATGTCTGAAGACGGGGTTCTCCGACATCTCCACCTTGCCCGGAGTTTGTGAAATTCTCCGTCTTCACCTTCGGGTAAGTGTAACAGAGAGGTGCAACCGTAGAGAAACATGTGCGTCATGTGCGAGTTTGTGTAAACGGGGTCTATACCTGAATAGGATGAAACCGGAGAGGGTGGCAAGAACAGAACCTGAGAGGACTCCCACAGAAGCTGCTCCTCCACATTGGCATTCATCTGCTAAAGGACAAGCACAAGCATCAGCATCAATTCACAGAATATTCTTCTTCTATACATTTTTCTTTGTTTGTGCTGACACAAAATGTAAGAGTTCCTCTTCCTGCCAAATCTCACTTTAACCACTAGAGCCAGGTATTCTGGTCCAGTAACTGTAGTGAACGCAATGAGTGTATATACTGGTCATACATACTTCTTTGTGATATTTCATGCAGCTACAGGAGGCACGGGCGGACCCAGATAATATAGTCGGGTAGCATTTAGGTAACAGAGCTCTACTCATGTCAAGAGTTCATATCAGACAGCTACAGACATACCAATCAATCAATCAATCAAAAACTACCTACCAGTCCTGATATCTGTGCCATTGGACATCTGTGCTCCATAGCTACTACTGGCCTCACAGTAGTACTGCCCAGCATGTTCAGAGCTGATGTCTGAGATGACGTACAGTTGGCCGCTGCCTACTGAGGCGGATATGTTGTTCTTGAACCAGGAGTAGTTCTCCACGGGTGGGTTGGCGTCACTAACGCAGGCCAGAGTCACTGAACTTCCTTTGAGGACTGGACCTGAGGGGTGGACAAACACCCACACGTCCTGTGGAGGATCTGAAAGTATGGAGTGCAGGGGAAGATAGCTTTATTACAGAGACTGACAGACAGACATAAAAGAAAACCTTTTTTTTAGCACTGTACACCAAGACCAATGAAACTTTGTTTGGAGCAAAAACCACCAAACTTTAAACTAGCTGCATAGTAGGCATACAAAACATTCCAAATATGTTCCAGAGTCTTACAACATGCCAATGATGTCTAAAAGCAAAGCTCTCACTGAGTCTCAAATAATAGACTAGCCTACATATTGTTTTGTTTATTTGTTTGTTTGTTTTAATTATTATTGATCAGATGATCACATTACAGAGCAATCAAGCAATGCATACCTGCAATTTTGATGACGCTCTGAGAAGAGGTGCTTTCTCCATGACTATTCTTTGCCTTGCAGTAGTACCCTCCAGCATCCTCAGAGCGTATATTTATGATGATGTACTGCTGTCCGGACCCTAGTGAAGTAGGCCTGCCTGTCTTGAACCAGGTGTATGTCTCCACAGGTGGGTTGGCATCACAAGCACATAATAGAGTCACTGAACTTCCTTTTTCGATCAAACGTGAGGGTTGTACAAACACAGACACATCCTTTGGAGCATCTAAAAAAAAAAAAAGATTTGACAGATTATGACACATTTAGAATTTAGAAATGTGATCACACGATTATTGTATCTTAATAATTAAAATAAATAAGTAAATAAAAAACTCAAATAATAGCAGTGATTAAAAAACCTGAGTAATACTTAGTAGTCTTGCCAGTGCCTTGGAAAACTATAGCCTAGAAATCTAATCATACACAAGCCAGTCTGAGAACTGTTTTACATCTGTGTTGCATGAAGATGATCAACACCTGTGAACAAGTATTCTAGCCCAGGAAGAATTTACATTTTTCTTTAACAAAACAAATGATCTCACTAAATCAAAGGCACGCTATTCATGAATGTTGAGTCTTTTGATTCTCTATTACTCTTCCATACCTACTGGTATGTTTGCCATGTAATCATTTGTTTTTTTAAACAAAAAGTAATTTTTTAAAACAAAAACAGTTATTTTGAACTCTTCAGAACACTTTTTCCCTGGGCCTGCTCTAGTGTTTTTGCTGCACTAGGCCACATGAGTTTTGTCCCCTCAAAAAAAAAGTAAAGAAAATGAAGTTATACATGTGTTATACATGCCCCCCTTGATATTTAGCGCCCTAGGCGCTTGCCTAGTTTGTGTTTGCCAGGATCCGGCCCTGCTTTTTCCTCATCATTCAGAACAAATAAGTAACAGTGTTTCATACACTCACAAGCGATGCTGATTGTCAGTGGTGATGACTGTTGGCTTCCGACTTCACAAGTGTAGCTTCCCTCGTCATGACGGTTCAGGGAGGGAAAATGGAGCATCTTCTTGTTACTCCCCACCACCGCACCATTTTTCCTCCAGATGAAAGTGGGGCTGCCACTCAGCATGCAGGTGGTGAAGCAGGTCAGATAAACGTCCTTACCTTCTTTAAGGTGACCTGGACTCCGCACCTGGAGGTCTGCACAGAATCAATTCAATTCAGCTCAAATACAGTGCATTGTCTCGCGGCGATTTACAGACACTACGGGAAGCATCTGTGAGTGACAGGGGCAAGGAAAAAATCCCTTCGCTTTACTAATTCATTTTTAGGAAGAAACCCAGGGCGGATCCACACCTCATGGACTCTGCCTACCTGCCTGGGGTCTAATAAAGTATCCGTACAGTCGGTAGTCTGCATAGATTTACCATTGTTTACATAGAGCAGCATGAGTACTGAATGTAGTCAGAGTCAAAATCAAACAAACAAACAAACAAAAACAATCTTGAAAATCCCTTAGGGTTTAAGATCCTAGAGTAACCTTCGCACAAGCCAAATTTGAATATGCATGCTTCCTCAGTCCTATTATTTATTTAATTTTTCTACTTCTTCTGTCACAGTCACCAAAGAGGGTGAACAACCTGTGATGGCACTTACCGGTGACACTGAGATTCATTCCCGGTCTCCCCGTCCACTTCTCCTTTTCTTGCTGGGTGATCACCCTGCAGTAGTACTTGTGTCGCTGGTCCTCCGCGGTCACCCCAGACAAACGCAGAGTGCATCTCCTCGTCTTGTCGCCGCAGTCCACTTGCACTCTACCGGTGTATTGTGGGTCACTGACGAGGTCGGTCTGCTCCCCCTTCCTCCTCTGCAATGTCCAGAAGACCTTCTGGACGCTGAGGTTGGCTGGATATGTGTAGGAGCAAGTCATGCTCACGTCCGAACCCTTCAGGGCACAGACACCTGAACTAGGCTGGTAGGTCATAGACCACTGCACGCCAGCCACACCTCAAACAAGTAGCAGACATGTTAAAAGTGATTTCCCAAATAAATTTTGTGTCAAGTATAATCAGAATTACTATATTACTACAATAATAAGAAGATGGTTTCACCCTCCACACTACACACACAAACATAACTTATGGGCGCTATTTTCCCAGGTGCTTAAGTTAAAATGAAAGTGCTTAGTGCAGGCTGAAGCACTTTTTTTTTCTTACTACGCATCTGAGAGAATACTGGCGCAAGTGAATAATATTGGAAGTATTCTTTCTCATCTAGTTTATAAATGTGTACAGTTGTCTTAATACAGTAGCAAAGACATTATAAATATAGAATACAGGGGTATTCAATTTATTTATACTTACTATGGGTCAAATGCAGAGCGATAACCAGAACCACATAACAAAGGACTGTGTGCTGTTCCATCCTTACCGTCATTTAACAGTCTAATGAGAGGAATTTACTCATTTCAGTTTAAATAACATTTGCAATTACATATTGCAATTATACATTAGTAGACTATATAATTTCCAGGAGCTGGGTAAACTGACTAGCTACCTTAAATGTCAATGTAAAACTGCCACAAGTTTTAAAATAGATAAGCAAAATAAAATAAACAAAAATCAGAATCAGTTTATCCAAATAATTGTAATTCGGTTAGATTGGGTCTGTATGCATGTTCGAAATATGTTTCTTTTCACAGAAAGAAATAAACTACACGATCAGAATCAATTTATTTACATACACAATGGGTTCTACTTTGGTTAGACCGAGTCTCTATAAAAAACAACCTTTTCATAGATTTATAATATTAAATGTGTTACATTTGGTTTCTGCTCTTACCGTGCTCGACTGGTGTGGCTCCACTATAGGTTTGCTGCTATGAGTGACTGTTGGAGCCCTGGCACTCCTCCATCGGGGCTGTTGCAACAGGACAGGCAAAACAGGCAATTGCCTGGGGCCCCAGGTTGAAAGGGGAACCCAAGATCGACTGTTTAACCATTTTAGTAGTTTAGTTAGTGGTGTTTTTCAATACAAAATGACTTTAGACTGGAGTTGCTGTAGACAACTATTTAATACAAATAATTATTATATTGAAGATGCTTGAAGATTACAATAATGTGGTTCATGAAGGTGTTTATGGGGCGTGAAGGGCCACTATGCCCTGTTTGCTTGGGGCCCCCTAAGTACCTTGAAACGGCCCTGTCCTCCAGTGACCTGATATTCTGCTCTCTCACATTAGGGTCACTTCAGGTCACTATGCGGGAACAACAGACCTCATGTAGCCTACTGTCTCTTCTTGAATAGTTTTGATTGGCCTGATCTACTATGAAGAACTTAGATGTGTTAAATGAGGGGTTATCAGTGGTCATGGAATTTCTGGAAAATCCTAGAATTTCAATTCAGTCCATTCCAGATTGCCTTGGGCAGTTTTATGATAACAGGAGTAATATGATGGGACATAGTCTGTTCCAATTCGCGCACTTCGTGTGCTTCGTTTGAGTGTGTAGGGCTGTTCCAATTCAGAAGCAGCAAAATGAAGTGCACCGCAAGTACCCGGATGGTACACTTCTAACGGTCAAATCAGAAGTGTGGAACGATGGACACTTCTCACACTTTATCAACGCCATCTTGGCAACGTAACGGAAGAGGTATGACAACCGGCAACTTTAGAGACAAAAATTTATCCAGCCGGTATTTACCGTTCGTATGCTAAGCTAGCTATCGCCAACAACAAGTTTAGCAATAATAGCAAGTTTGGGCTAAGTTATGTTACTAAGCTTGTGGAAATAGTAACCTTCAACATAACAACACTGCTGATAACGTCGTGATCGTAACGTCCAGTAAGTGCGGCACGAAGTGCTCCATATGGGACAGCCCTTATCTGCCGAAATTCATGCACTTTAACAGCAAGTGTGTAGTGCTCATAGTGCACTCTACTGGAGTGCACTCGCGAAGTGCGCAGATTGGAACACACTGAAGGTGTCCAAGCAAGAATTTTGCAACTCAATGACAAGGCTTTATGCGTCCAATGCACCAGCCATACCCTCAATCTGGTTGTTTCAGATGCAGCTCAATCAGTGATCTCCATCTCCATTTCAGGTGGTGATGTTTTACATGTAAGTAATTCGGCGGTTTCAAAAGGAAAAGAAAAACGCTTGGAGTGGTCTCCCTGCCCACTGTACCACAACTGTATGTTTACACCCAACATGAATGAGAACCCTTTCCTTTTGACCTGCCAGGATTTCTAGGTGTGCTCACTACAAATCTTGATAGGAACTTTGAATGGGAACACAATTTAAGCACACAAAGACCTTAGTTACACCCTGTGGAAGAATTGTCATGTCCTCATATACCTTTTCTTTATTAGCCAAGGGAGCAAGATGCCTTCTTGTTCAGGCCCCAGGGTCAGCTCTGGGATTGGGCTAATACAATGCACAGATCAGGGGCGTTTCAAACGGGGGGGATGGGGGGGATACGACATCCCCACTTTTGCATTTTTATCAATCCATCCCCCCCACCTATATGAAATTAACATTATATTTTAAACAGGGAGAGAGAAACAATAGGGACAGGATTACATCATTCAGTTAATTAAAAAAAATATCTAATAACCTGTTAAAATGCACCAAAATGCAGGAAATAACATCTAACTATTCCAAAATCTCCTGGGGGGGGACCCCCTGACCCCCCTATGTGTCTGTTTACCCCACTTATCAAATATTATAACACCTTTGATTCACAACTGCTTGGTAGACCTGTTCTGTGACATTAGTAATGTGATGTTCATAAAGCCCAATTCCTCATCCACCAGACCAGCATTTAATAAGCCTACGTCTAAGACATTTTAGGCTAATGGCCGAGAAAATTTACAAAGACTTGTGACTACTGCATGTGATGGCAACTCTAGTAGGCCTATTATAAAACAGAAATTCCAATTGGTCGCGAGACTATAGGCCTAATTATAATTTTGGCTGTGATAATTTCAGTGGCTATTTTACTTCCCCATCTTAGAATCCCCCCACTTTTGGAAAGCTTGATACGCCCCTGGCACAGATAAGCATAGCCCTGTTGAAAGAGCTTGCTAAATCCGCTAGTTAGCGAGTGGAACAAAATAATTTGGTACAGCACAGACCGAACGCGAACGCAGAAACGAACCGGCACTTTACACTGAATCAATGGGACCTGACTATTGGAAACCGAAAGTAAGATCTGAGGTTACATTGACTCAATGTAAAGTGTTTAGCGTTCGCGGTAGGTCTATGCTGTTCGAAATTCTTTCATTTCATATGAAATATATTGTGTTAGAAGGCTCGTTAAGAAACGGCAGTTAACAATAGTAGAATGTTGCACGTTAAAACGAAACTGAATCGATATGGTTTCATTTTGACATGCCCCATTCTGTTACCATGAGCTGCCATTTCGCTATCTCAGTCTGCGAGGGTCAGTCATTGGGGTGGTTATCAATAGCGCTTAAAACAACAGTAGATTCACTCTGGATAATTCCTTCAAGATCTTACACCTTGATACTTCCTCGGAAATTGGCTGCCGCAACATGGCTTGTGTTTTAGTTTCTATGCTCTGTTGTTTTGTCTAGATTACAGAGAACGGTGTGCCCATCCCCATCATAGAGACGAAGGTCACCTTGTGGAGGACGGAGGCACTCACACCTCTGAAGGTGAGTGAGTGTCCACCACCCATCTCTGGCGGTGCCAACACCCAGATTTCGGCTTTAAGCTCCACAGCACAGGCATGATGAAGATGATGACGTACACAGCATAATCCCATGATCCTCCTCACTCGTCAGGTTTGCTGTTGCGTCAGTGGAAGTACAGCTTGTTGGTAAGTAACACTGCACAACTATGACTGCAGTATGGTAACTATATGTACGTGTTCACCACTATGCTGTTATCTTTTACAGATGCTGCAGCTGTGTCTGTTGGGGACCTGGTTGAGTAACACTGCACAACTATGACAGGACATACTGCAATGGAGCAAAGTGGAAGGACTCATGGGAGCCACAGGACAACATTGTTGTCCAATAAATCTCTCTCTCACATGAAATTAAATAATTGAATTATTTGTATATCTGTGTCTTGTTCATTCAGGCAAACATTGTAGTACAGTGATAAATCTCTCGCTCTCTCTGTCAAAGGGAATAGGAAGAAATATATATACAAACCTTCAGGTAAGTCATACTTATTTTGAATGTATTAGTTACAAAAGGTAGATCAATAAATGTGGAATGTATAATATCAAAATTCATTTTTAAAGATAGTGTGCGATTTTAATCATCCATCATCTTCTTCCAGAATGTCCTGTACATTCCTCCCAGGAATGTTTCCCTGTGGGCAAGGTATTGCAAACTCGAAAAATTAAGGTTTGTTAGGCTATCTTACTACTTAGAATGTATACACACGACATATCTGTAATATGACATGGTGGGAGTGGGGTTGTCAGTGGATAAATAAATAAATACATACATACATACATGAATGAATGAATGCGTAAATGAATGAGTAGTTATCAAAGAATCGCACAAGATCATTTTCAGCAAAATGCTTCTTTTGTTATCACTGCTGATACATGACTGAATGTAACTCTTAATTTCTTGTAGGGACAACAAGTGAAAGTTCGGTGGCTCCCATGCCAAGCTTGGTAAGTATTGACATACAGTCTGTGTATACAGTACGTTGTAAAGCTTCAGTTGAAAATATAACAACAATTCAATGATGATTTGTTTTCATGTATTGCAGTGGGATGAAGTGGAGGGATTCGTGGGAGCCACAGGACAACATTGTGGTCCAGTAAATCTCCAAACAAACCAAGGGCCTCATTTTCCAGAAAAAGGACACACACACACTCTCTCTCCCTCCCTCCATCTCTCTCTCTTTCTTGGTATGTATCGACATATTACATATTACATATATATAATCATAACAGCTTCAGTTGAAAATATAATAACAATTCAATGATGATTTGTTTTCATGTATTGCAGTGGAACAAAGTGGAAGGATTCGTGGGAGCCACAGGACAACATTGTTGTTCAATAAATCAATCTCTCTCTCTACATCCAGTTAAAACAATTAATAATTATTTGTATGTGTGTTGTTCATTTGCTATATTCCCAAAACCTAATGCCAAAAAGAGTGAAAACAAGATTGCAATACTGGATACTTTGTAGTGCACAGTTGTGTTCTCATGTCTAAAGAATACATTTTTTTTGTAAAACAATGGGGCACTTGAACACAGACGCATGGCCACACCTTTTTTGGTTGATCTCATCGGCTGACCACCCAGAAAATGAAGGTTTGTTTTGAGAGGCAAATCAGGTGACACGGGCGACGGAAGTAATTGACTTTGTATGGAGACGGGCGATTTGGGCGACAAAATCGAGTTAAACTTCGGCTAACTTTCTGTAATGAGCTATGATGCGGTTGGGCGATTACCAATCAGAATGTTGATTAACTGGTGAGATGCCTGAAGAGAGGCAGGATCGAACGTTTGAATGCTAACGTCATGGGCAAATTTGCCATTTTGGTTGCTGAGCTAAAGTGATGTTTCTTGGGAGTCTTCGGCGACTCTTGGCAACTTATCGCTTGCGGTCTGAACGTACAGTTACAACAACCGTTCGTCAAAATGACTACTGCATTGTTTCAAGAGCTTCATAAAATGGCTTCAGGTAACGACACAGCACGGAAATGAAATGAAAAGTAATGAAAACCAATGTACAATATTTTGTTTTCTATTCAGCTTTAGGTCGCCACACAATGAGGAGGTGACCAAAGCCGTGACCTAAGCGATTAAGGGGAGAGCTGGGGGACAGAGGGAATATTAAGATCTAAGATTTTTATTCATTCATTTATTTCTTTTGATGATGTTCCACTCTGTTAACACAATGTATGTCTTTCCTGCAGAAGCCTGCAATAGATTCTATGAAAATATGAAAACCCAACAGCGTCTGGAGGCTTGCAGGAGGGCCAATGACATAAAAAAAAAAAAAAAAAAAACACTCAATAGTATAGCCAGTGGCGGTCCGCACCGCACACGGGTCTCGAACCCGCCACCCCGCAAGCTACAAACTCCCGGCGTGGGAGTGGGACGCTCTAAATAACTGAGTTAACAGTCCAAGCTTCTAACTCAACTGCTAGAAGTGCCCATGGAATTGTGTGATGAGGATTTACACGTACTGCCGCCAAGCTAGCTGGCCTCTGTTACACTAGCAGACGTGAGCGGGTAGGCAAACCACAACTTACTATCTCATGCAATAACATCACTAATTACAAATCTTTTTTTGCACCTTTTGCTCTTTTTTATATTATGACGTGTCTTGCTGGAACAACACTACAGAAAGATGTAACCCCCCTTTCACACTGCATCTTTCCATCGACGGATCTCATTGACTTTGAATGGAGCTTTCGCGAAATGCAACAGCTCCGTTGCGTCCGTCGAAAAGTTGAAAAATGTTCAGCTTTTAAGCTGGCGATGGATCCGGAAACCAATCAGAATTAAGAGAATTGACTTCCCCCTCCGTCAGACACCTCCCCCGTCGTCCATCAACAGACCGATGCAGTGGGAACCTAACGTAACTCTTTCCCCCTGGTTTGTTGATCGCCACTGTGACATTAATGCAGGCTGAATGTTCTTATCAAACGAGTTTTGTGTAAAACGCTGCAGTTATTTAGCATTTTCACCTGCATCTTTCCATTCTGTTTCTGTCCCCTTCATTATGCTGTTTCCTCACATTATTAAACAGTCTCATTAAAATGCACGAGGAACTGAAATGTTGTCATTTCAGTTAGCCAATGAAAAGACAGCTCATTGTTTACAGCTGCACCCCCGTGTGAGAATTGGCTAATCTGACGAATATTAGCTATCTAGCCAATGAAAAGACAGCTAATTGTTTACAGAATTGGCTAATCTGACAAAGATTAGTTATCTTTGCTTGCTCAATTAAATGTTGATAGAGGAGATTATAACTTTTAAAAATATATAATCACTTGTGAGTATGTGTACATCCATCAGCTCTAAAACACACTACCATGAACAACTATATTTCACATTATAGCAACTAGTCTCCGTTTAGAATGTCTGATAAAGTGGATCTGATGAAGGCTTTGTGCCGAAACGTCATCATGACTTTTTAATTATTAAATCAAATTTCTATGGACTTTAAGTGTGCGGAACCTTTTTCTTTATTATTTTGATAAAGTGGAGCTACCATCTGTGAGAGCTTCTCGTATCAGATGTTAATGACGAGGATGGCTTGAATGAGGAGTTACTTAATTGTATGCCTGTCGAGGATTGAAGTGAAGCTCAAGACTGCTATGTTAAGTCCACTTTCTCATTTGCTTGACTCACATGTGTTAAAGCTGTGGGTTGAGGTGACAAATATAATAACTGTGCGTTCAGACCGAGAGCGATTCAGGCGACGGAAGCAATTGACTTTGTATGGAGACGGGCAATTTCGGCGACAAAAGTGGCAGGTGACTTGGGCGACTAAACTTGGGCGATAAGTTAAACTTCGGTTAACTTTCTGTGTTAAGCCAAGATGCGGTTGGGCGACTACCAATCAGCATGTCGATTTATCGGTGAGATGCCTGTAGAGAAGCAACGTTTGAATGCTAATGTCATGGGCAAATTTTCTGTTTTGGTTGCTGTGCTGAAGTGATGCTTCTTGAGAGTCTTTGGCGATTCTTGACGGTATGAACATACAGTAACAGACATACTCGATAAAGGGTATAAAAAAAATTTACTTGACGGTGATAACATCTTCATAACTTTTCAAATAATTTCTTGGCAAATATATTTTTTATTTCAATTTGGATTCTTTATCATTAATAAAGTTTGTAGTGCATGTTAACACATCAGTAAAGTTCAGATTATTAGATGACTTTTGCACAATGTATTATATTTTAACCTGTATGTTTGTGCATGCATCTGCAAGGAGGAGTAGGACAGAGATGTGTTTTCATGCTAGTGCATGACTAGTGCATTGCCTCCTGTGTGAATGTGCTGGTGACGAACGAGAGATATCTAACTGCACTTCCGATTGAAAGACTTGCCAAACTCGGGGCAGTTGTGTGGCTTTTCACTGGTCTATACTGAGGCTTGACAGCTGTGCTCTTGCCTCATTTAGCACAACTGCATGACTCTTCTATGTGCAGTATAGTTCCTTGCCTCCTGTGTGAATGTGCTGGTGACGAACGAGAGATATCTTTATCGAACAAGAGATCTCTTTATCTCTTACTCTCCTACCGAGTAGGCCTCGTCTCTTATTAGCCTGAGAGTACACATGCTCCTTTGCTACGAATAGGTGGGTCTCGGGACTAAATATCACTTGTGATTAGTTTGCACGATAGCCAGGCTCGTCTTTTATATGAATGTATTCATGTAATGCTTTCCTTTTGTAATCAACAGGGTTAACGGAAAGCTCAGGAGTGAATTTAAAGGTGCTATGTGGAATTCCTGTCAAAAAATCATATACCATACTCCACACTCAAGGGGGTGGTGTTCAGCATAAACCAGAGCCATAGCCTGTAGAGTTTGAGGCTCTTCACAAAGTATTTTTTCTACCCTATCCAAAAATTAAAAGCTTCCACCATAATTTACAAAGATGGATAACATGCAACTATATCAAGAAGCTTGATTTCTGCAAGAGCCCATGAAAATAATCGCCTTTAGCGAAAGGCGCGGCTGTAACACAGACTAACGTTAACTAAGTTCAACATATTGACAGGGGACAATGCATCGGCAATACCGAAACGAAGGCTTCTCCTTTGAAAGAGCCTAACGTTAGTCGGTTAGTGCGTGATAAGAGTTATCGTTTGACTCGGGACATGCAGTTCAGCAGTAAGCACCCTGCCCGCTTCATACACACCATTCCAAGAACGATGAGCGATGCACATGTGTTTTCCTTTACTAACGAATTTGTGATCGAGATATTCCTTACCTACACCTCGATTAAATCAATTGAATGTCCACTATTATTTAGGTGTGCAAATTAATGTTACCAGAGTTGGTCGATATTTTAGATCATATTGATATTTGAGCCAACTAACGTTAACGTTAGCTAGTTGACCGCCACTGCACCCACTGACAATACATTTGGCTCGGGCTACTAACAGCTTGATTGCTTTTGACAGGGTCTACTTTACGTTTACAGATTAATTTCGTTAACACAAGCCCCTGTGTTAACAAACATCAGCTTGGCATATCGCTACATTTAACCATAGGACGTATAGTTGTAACGTTACGGGCTCTGCTATCTATCTAACATAACTTTTGACATGGGCAGTGGTAGCCTAATGTTAGTCTTCTTACCTGTCCAGACGAAACATTGCAGTTCCACCATCAATCTTCCTTTAGCCTACTTGCTCCAGCTGCCATGAATGGTTTTCAAACTATATCGATGGTTTAATTCCAGTTTAATCGGTTCTTATCTTCACTTTTCAATGAGTGTGTTCCTGGCTCCCATAACTTGTGGTGGTGGGGGGGTTGACGTTAGTTTCAGCTAATCCAGTACAGCTCAATCCTTGTACGCTCCTTTTCTAAAACTAACTTCCCATTCTGATGGAAACGTGGGACTTTGCATCTTCCCTAGAATTGACAGCTACTCCAGAAAATGTGTAATAGCCATAAACATGTACATTAACAGGGCATAAATGGACTCTTGACAGATTAATTTCAACTACAAGCCAAGTGCTTCTAAACCACAAGCGATTTCTTCGTCAATAATCGGAGGTTTGCGAGCTGTGACAGGCCTGTTAGTCGCTAGCGATTACTAGTGGCAAAATTGGTATTACAATACAAATAAATAGGCAGCAGGGCCGGGGCTAATTTTTAGCATGCTAATTTGGGTTGATATCTCAGCAGCTGAGTACATGGTCGTATTTTTTGTGTGATGACTGCGTTTGTTTCTTCACATTCTCCTGTTGCATTTTGTTTATTTTTTCATATTTCAAACTTCAATTCTTGCACAATACACCTTTAAGTATAGCCCTGTTGAGCGAGCCCGCTAAATGTTCTAGTTAGCAAATGGAGCAAAATCCTTTGGAACAGCATAGACCCAACATCAACACAGAAGCGTACATACACTTTACACTGAATCAATGTAAGCTAATTATTCAAAATGGAAAGTAATATCTAAGGTACCTTTGACTCAATGTAAAGTGCTTCACGTTCACGTACGGCCTATGCTGTTCCAAATTCTTTTGTTGCGTTCGTTTACTAGTGGCTTTAGCTGGCTCGTTCCAACAGGGCTAAGCTTGAATTCACTCCAGGACTTTTCTTTAAGGTTTCTCTCCTGTGTGAACACGCTGCTGGTGTTTCTTCAGAGTTCCTGAGTGAGAGTAGCTCTTGCCACAATGAGAACAGTGATAGGGTTTCACTCCTGTGTGAACGCGCTGGTGTTTTCTCAGAGCTCCCGCCTCAATGAAGCCTTTGTCACATTGAGAACAGTAGTACGGCCTCTCTCCTGTATGAATGCGCCGGTGAACTTCCAGACTCGATTTGAGAGTAAAAGTCTTGTCACACAAGGAACAGCTATAAGGCTTTAATTCCATGTGTAGTTTGCTGTGTTAATTTACTTTCGTGTTGATAGCGGTTTCCATCACTGTCAGTACGTAAGAATGGCTTATCATCTCTGTGAGTCCGCTGATGCCGTTTGAGTGTCCCTTCAGTTCTGAAGCTCATCCCACACTGAGAACAACAGAATGGCTTCTCTCCTGTGTGAATACGCTGGTGACATGCAAGATTTCTATTCGTCTTAAACGTCTTGCCACATTGGTTGCACGAGTATGGCTTCTCTCCTGTGTGAACGCGCTGGTGAACTAACATCTTTGCTTTTGCAATGAAATCCATACCGCATAGACTGCAGGAGAACGGCTTCAGTCCTGTGTGAATGCGCTCGTGACGAACCAGTGATCCTTTGGAAGTGAAAGCCTTGAGTATGGCTTGTCTCCAGTGTGAATGCGCTGGTGAATGAGGAGTAATCCTTTAGAGTTGAAGTTCTTACCACATAAATTGCACAAGAGTGGCTTGTAGTCTTCTGTGTGAATACGCTGATGAAACTTGAGTCCGCCGACTGAAGCAAAGTCCTTACCACATTGGGTACACAAGTGTGGCTTGTCGCTTGTTTGAGTGGGCTGATGAACTGTGAGGGTGGCCACGCTAGCGAATCCCTCGCTAGATTGAGTGTACTGGTCTGGTTGCTCATCCATTTCCTGATAAGTTTGGGGTTTCTCTTTTGCTGTGAGATTCCTGTTACATTCAGTGTGTTCCTCCGAGGCCAGAGTGGTTGTGGTTTCCTCTGATGTCTTAGGCCTCGTTCAGATTGGCATCCCAAATCCGATTTTTTCATATCCAGATTGTATCTAGAATTGATTTCGGGTGGTCTGAACAGCAGAAAACCACATGAATTCCGATTTTTCCGAATCTGTTACGCCCTACATACCCATGTGGTGTCAATTGCGATTCATATCGGATATGCTGCGATCTGAACAGCTTTTCCACATGGGATAAGATTTCACCGTGTCACTTGCGTCATTTGTCACGTGACACAAACATCAACACCTGGAATGCAGATGGACGGAAGTGAGAGATCAATGTTAATTCTCCTTTTAAAAAACAGTTTCGTTTGCTATAACAACGTGTCAGTGCGCGTTATGGATTTGCCGCAAGTTGCATATGACCTGGAGTTTACCTCGCGTGTGGAAAGCAAGGTTTACCTCGCGTGTGGAAAGCAACGTCAGTGAAAGTTTTCAACCACGCATCAGAAAGGCAACTAACAGCTGTGTTGGACTGCATTGATGCACTGAAATAAAGATGAGTAACGTTCTTCCATCTCTGATACTTCCTTGTTACTTGTAGCTGTGTGCTACGGCCCCACTTAACCATCTGAGAGAGAAACAACCAACATTCTACCCTCCGCTGTTTTGTTTATTATTTGTGGGTATGATGCGTTAGGGTACCATAGTAACCCACGTGGATATGGTAGGTGATTAGCTGACATGGAGATCCGATATGACAAGCAATGTGAACGCGGTCGATGGAGAGATAAGATGTTGATCGGATATGCAAAAAATCAGATTTGGAGTGCAGTCTGAACATAGCCTTAGTGGTGATAGTGTGTGCACGTCCTGTTTAATAAAGAAAAGATGGAAATGAATACAAAATATGTCAGAACAGAAAGTTTCTAACATCAATATATTCGTATGATTTTCCCCTAACAAAGAAAACGTTGTAACACTTTAAAGCGGTGCTACTGAGTGATTTTAAGCATAGCCCTGATGAACGAGGCGGCTAAATGCACTAATTAGCAAGAGGAACAAAATTATTTGGAACAGCATACATTGAACGTAGAAGCGAACAAGCACTTTACACTGAATCAATGGAAACTCGCATTCGGTTTCGAATAAAAAGATCCAAGGTTCCTCTGACTCAATGTAAAGTGCTTCGCGTTCGATCTATGCCGTTTGAAATGGTTTCATTCCATGCGAAATCTATTGCAGCTAGGGCTTGTGCAACAGGGCTATGCTTAAACTAACTCCAAAGCTATCCTTTAAGAAGTGTTACATGACCTTGCCATTAGCATCATGAACATTAACGGAATATACCAAAGTAAGCCTTCTAACAGCAATATATTTCGAGTGAAATGAAAGAATTTCGAAAAGCACAGACCTAACACGAACGTGAAACATTTTACATTGAGTCAATGTAACCTCAGATCTTACTTTCTTTAACTAAATGTCATCGTTCCATGCTGATTCAGTTATTCATGACATGACAAGCACATATGGGTTGTAAATAATTTAGTGCTGGCAAATTGATTAAAATTGATTAATCCATATTTTTTTTACTCATATTAATAAAATTAACTTAATTTATTCATGGCATGTATCATGTTCAATATTATATGTTCAATTTCAGATAGAAAATGCCTTGGCTATCAAGTCAAACTAGAGAAACATTATGGCCTAGCTAGCTGGATGTTCAACAGGCTACAGTAGGTGTGAATCGTCCCATTTGAGCAGAACAATACTATCAATGATTTCATAGAGACATTTTATTTCTATTCTTAGATGCAGAATGAATGAAACAACTTGGTTTTACTAACTGTTGTGTACTAACAGTTTGTTCATGCTTTTATTTAATAATGCTTATATTTATCAATATTGGACTTCTATGGAAGTGTGGGATACATTTTGTTGCTTAGTTTACACTACCCCGGGTCTTCGAGAAACCGGTTATCTTCCCCTCCCCCGAGTAAGAAAACAATCGCATTTACACAAACATCAAAAACGGCTAAGAAAGGCGGTGACAATTAACCACCACGTCACAGTTTTATCAAAGGTCTTTCAAGGGAGCAACATCGTGGCAGATGGCCACAAACGTGAAGTGTTTCGGTCTGCATTAGTAGCAGTCTCACATTACGTCACATCATTAACATTTTCCCTTAAGAAATTATAGAATGATATTAATGTATGTGTGCCATAATATTGTCTGTGATCATTAATGAAACCAACAAATGACAATTCAATCGCTCCTCTGCAAAACAATGTTGTATGAACCAAGTCTGCTTTTTAGCTTTAGACAGAGAGGGTTTGTTTGGCAGTTACCATGACGACATAGCTATATGCTAACTATAAGCTAGTCGTTTTGGACTTTGCTCAAACCTCACATATTGCTGTAAACTATGTTTATGTTTGCTCTGTCTAGTTAAAATGAACTCAGTAATGTTACCCGCAGGCTGTCAATAAATTAAATCTCAAATATAAATGTGAAACATTACGTTAGCTAGATCGCTAGCGTTAGCTCGCTAACAACTTGAAATTTTAGTAGGCTATTTACTGCCTGGCAGCTTCATCTGATAGAAATACCAACAGTAACAGTTTACAACATTAGTCTTGAAATCATGTTTAACACTTACAGAATATGAGAGATACATGCCAAAAAAACCTGATAACTCCAAAAAGACGATTTATTGGTAAAAGTCCTGACATCATTCAAAACCAGGTGGTGCCCCTTGTGAAAATAGAACTGCTATGCGCGAACGTAGGTGCTTCTCGTTTGATCCAACTGTCTTTGGTGCTAGAGCTCCGGTTATGGGTAGTTACACAAATCTCTGAAGACGGGGTTCTCCGACATCTCCACCTTGCCCGGAGTTTGTGGGATTCTCCGTCTTCACCTTCGGGTAAGTGTAACAGAGAGGTGCAACCGCAGAGAAACATGTGCGTCTTTATGGTTATCTGTGTTTGTGTAAACGGGGTCTGTATCTCCTTAAGAAATAAGTTGAAAACTATAGATGTATCTGTGTAGAGATCTGTTGCCTGTCTATGAAAGAGCCAGACCACCCTAAGTATGGTCAACAAGCAGGAAGTTCTGAGAGCCTGAGGGTAAGACATCCTGGGTCAGACCACCCCCAATGGTTAACTATTGACTTAGGCTATGTTCAGACTGCACTCCAAATCTGATTTTTAGCATATCTGATCAACATCAGATCTCTCTATCGACCGCGTTCACATTGCTTGTCATATCGGATCTCCATGTCCGCTAATCACCTGCCATATCCACGTGGGTTACTATGGTACCCCAACGCATCATGCCCACAAATAATAAACAAAACCGCGGAGGGTAGAATGTTGGTTGTTTCTCTCTCAGATGGTTAAGTGGGGCCGTAGCACACAGCTACAAGTAACAAGGAAGTATCAGAGATGGAAGAATAAAGTTACTCATCTTTATTTCAGTGCATCAATGCAGTCCAGCACAGCTGTTAGTTGCCTTTCTGATGCGTGGTTGAAAACTTTCACTGACGTTGCTTTCCACACGCGAGGTAAACTTCAACTTGCGGCAAATCCATAACGCGCACTGACACGTTGTTATAGCAAACGACACTAACATTAGCCCCATTTATACTGTGGGCCATTAGCCCAAGAACTTAAGCCCAGGAACTTTAGCCCAGGTTCCTAGTGGGTTCCTGGTGGGTTTATACTAGTGGGCCAAGTAGCCAACTGACAAAAATTTAAATAAACGCAACATTCCATTAACAGATAAAAAGGTAAGAACAGAAATCCGTAACCGTGGAAACCACCTATTATGATGTGTAAGCACCAGGGCTTGGCCCCTGGCCCTACCCCTTGAGGTGGGCCTGTTACTGGGGCAACAGTTCCAGGTTTAGCCCTGTTTAAGCCTGGCCCAGGCTAGTATAAACTCCTACCAGGGCCGGGCTTAAGTTCTAGCACCAGGTTTGGCCCCCAGTATAAACGGGGCTATTGATCTCTCACTTCCGTCCATCTGCATTCCACGTGTTGATGTTTGTGTCACGTGACAAATGACGCAAGTGACACGGTGAAATCTTATCCCATGTGGAAAAGCTGTTCAGATCGCAGCATATCCGATATGAATCGCAATTGACACCACATGGGTATGTAGGGCGTAACAGATTCGGAAAAATCGGAATTCATGTGGTTTTCTGCTGTTCAGACCACCCGAAATCAATTCTAGATACAATCTGGATATGAAAAAAACGGATTTGGGATGCCAATCTGAACGAGGCCTAAGCATCATTAGTGGAATTGGATTTAGTAGTAGAGGAAAGTGGGTCCAGTGCAGCTGCTTTTCCGAAGACCACAGATATGTGATAACATCATTTCTAGTTTAGATTTGTCTAGATGTTCATTTGTCAAGTCGGAAACAAGACGTGTTAAAAGGGATCTCAAATGTTGGGGATTTTGGATTTGTGACTTGGCTTCTATTCTTGCTAATAACATCTCCCCAGCGTTGCGAATAAAGAACTAAGGACCACCTGAAGTTGCCTGACTCAAGTCATGTTTTTGAAACAGCAGTTGCATACTGGTCAGTTGTAGAAGGCCACCTCCACTCAAGTCCTATAATGTTGATGATGACGGACTCATTCTCTCTCAACGACAACAACAAACCCTGCTGTATTTCTGTCCCTCTTGCTTGCTCGCTCACACTAAAACTTGAGGCATTGACACAATCTCGAATCTTATTTAAAAAACAACAAAAAAAGCAAAACAGTGGACCAGGACAATCAGAAAATCACCACAATTAATTATAATCAATCACCACAATTAATCAAGTCAGGACTTGATTGTATTTACCTCCTGTCCCAGAGCTAATTCTTTATATTGTTGAATGTCCTTGATCTTGAGCAAATGATTTGCAGTTAATGGTGATTGCTCAAGATCAAAGAAATTCAAATTAAGGGGGTGAGGGTGGGCCTAGCATGTATCAGGTAAGACCATGATGCTAATTTGCTAGCTTTGTTCAGCCCATGGGGCAATTCACACCCATAACCCCAACTCGTTCTCCGCGCATAAGAAAATCGTTGAACAATATGCACAATAAGCTGACCTATTCTAAACAACATAAATAAGAAGCTCTGGGACAGGAGGTAAATACAGTCAAGATTCTGATAATGTGGACCCACTTTGATACATGATTACAATCAGAGTGAAGCCATGGGTGACAAGAATTTTGATCGGACATCCGTCATGGTGGAGCTAACTCCAAAAGTTAAGGATTTATGACTTTTTGTATGTTTGTATATTTTTGTATATTTGATATTTTGTAACATGAGACGGCAAATGAGGTAAGATAAATCTGAAAACATGGGTTTTGTAACACAAAAATACATCTGTGACAATATACGTTGTTGCTACCAGACGCATTTTGTAGTATTTGCCGGTAGCAACAAACTTCAAACGAGTCACGCCTCGACAACCGAGTTGCTTGTTGAAATTGCCCAGTCGTGTGACCACCCGGTTACAGCCATTTTTGGGCTGGTCGCTGTCACTATACTCTTCTTGATGGATATTGGGCTAGTCCAATTAAATATCTGTGTTCACGCCTTGTGTCCAACTTGGTTTTATTTTAGCTTGCCGGTATTATTTAATAAAATCATGGTGGGTGAGTTAATGCACAACTTTTAACGTTGCCAAAACCCTCTGCATTATTGCCCTTAATAATATAAACATAATACCACAGTAATATTCACATCTTGTAAAATCTTGTCTGAATCTGCATGTGGCCCACTATAGCAATCCCAAATCATAGTTAACATACCTCTACATAAATCGTTTATCATTAGCCTACAACAATACCTACAGCAATGCTCACCGTATTTAATATCATAGCAATCGTTTCCTATCATCTGACATATTTCGTTTTACGTCTTTTTAAAAATCTAAATCTGCATTTTGTGGGCCATTTTGCATCGCAAAGTTTGCAGTGATTTTACAAAATTCATAGTTTATCCACCCCTACATTACTGTCTACCTACAGCTGCACACCACCACACTTCACTACTACAATATGTAGAAACACTCACCTGGTTTGCCAGTAATGGAACTAAATTAACCACATAAAATTTGTAGAACGGACCAGGATAGGCAAAGTGAATTGAGTCAATTGAGTCTGTTGCAGCGTGGAGAGATTTGATTATTTTCCAAGTGTTTTCTAAGCATGCTCAGAGAAATGGCTATGTCCAACAAAGGGAGCCACTGATAGATACAGATGGCAAGTATGGTTAACGCCCCCAAAATGCGAGTGTGGGGAATAACAGAGACCAAATTAACATTATGGTGAATGGTCAAAGTGGAATTCTTGGATTCTGTCATTGACCTCAATTTTACAGATTGAGCCTCTCCACTGCATAAAGGTCCTAGTACCGCACATCTACCATATTTGACATGTCCCTCATGAGTCTTTGCAGTAGGTCCTCAAGACACTGTGTTTTATTATCCCACCATCTCGCATGGCCTGAGCCGAGGGGTTGCCTAGCGACGTGACTAGCACGCCTCTTTTTCCTCGGAAGGTGCTCGGCTCGGTTGAACAGACTACACCAAGCATCAATTCTGATGACAAATGCAAAATGATGCCCTGTTTCACTTGCTGTTTTCATTGTGTTTGGACTGATTTAGTTTTAGTGGTTTAAAGGACTATTTCAATCACTCATATTAATACTGCTTCCATATTGCTGCCTATAGATGTGGGAGTCAGTGTTGTTGTCCCTCTGGCATGCATATGGTGGACACAGACACACACGCAGAGCTTTGAAAGTCCCCATGTTGATTGGTTAGAATATTTTTAAAAGCTAAAACTACGATCAAATGATGAGTAATAAAATTCCATAATGAAATTCAGCTTCACAAATAAAGGCTATTTGTCCTTAGTTTTATAATAGGCCTATATTAGATATTTTACAGTAGGTTTTCATTGTGCCATATTTTTATTGAATGAATGAATGAATAGCATTTTAGTGTCAGTTCCATTACATGTACAAAACATACAAGGAATTGAAATGGCGTTCCTCACTATCCCCACAGTGAAATACACAGACATGGCATTCAATACGACAATGACAAGGCCACTGCTGATTATGGGGCGCCAGAACGTTTTTTTTTTTTTTTTTTTTTTTTTACCAGGATAGACGTGTCAGTGTCTGCAAAAATAAATATTTTGAATTACCCTCTCTTGAACAAACATGCATTGAAAAGTTTGTCCTGGGTTAATTAACAGAGTAACCTTATACAGGTATTTCATTTGTGTTGATTGTGACGGTGGGTGAGAACAAGTGTGCAAATCATATGCAGCTGTTATGCTAGCTGTAACCATCACCTGAATATGCTAGGCAAAGGCCTCCAAGGTAGGTTTACACAAAAGATGAGTGAGTATTGTGTGAACAATACAGCTAAACTGACTATTGTCTTAAGGCGAGACACTACAGGTGAATAGGGTAAAATTTTTGCAGATATCACCATGAAACTTCACCAGTTGATTACTCACATCAATAGAAGAAAAAAATGTATTACAAGTTGTATGTAATTTTATGTTTAAATATGCTAATGAGGTCACATCATTAAATATGCGCTAATTTGCATAAAATTCAAAGCGAAAAATCTGGACATTGGAAAAAGTCGAGTGCAAAATTATTTTTTCATTTTGTTAATATATTAAATTAGAAAATATTTACAGAGGGGATTGTGGATATCTTATTTTGTTATTCAGTAAATCAGAAAATACTGCCCAAAGCCTTAAAAAAATGAAATTTCGCCCTATTTTTTGGCATGAAATGTCAAATAAATCAGGCCCTGAAAAAGGTATCAACAAATCCCTCTGTAAAAATCTTCATAATATAGTTAGGAACAAGCCTGTAAAGTTTGGTGTATGTAGGAGCTACAGAAGTGGAGATTTTTCGCTTGGCATATGTAAAAAAAAAAAAAACATTTTGAGAAAACGGCCTTTAAAGATTTTTATGGCAGAATTTCATAAATTCTAATTTGGTTAATGGTTAATTTATTTCAAACATGTAATGACACGTACATGCAACAAATAGCATGCATAATGCATGATGCACACAAAACAAAGTATAATACAAAAGCAACAATCGCAACATGCATTAGTGCAATAACAGGAACCACCTTAGTGACTCCTGCACTCAGCAAAAGAGATCTATATATATACACATACATACACACATATATACATACATATACATATATACCTTTCCTTTTTTTTTTTTTTTTTAATTTACCAGCAGGAAAACATTGAATTACAGACAAAATATGTATTTAGATCCAAGTAATATCTATGTATAACACTGTATAACATCCAAAACTCATAAATGCCTCATCCACCACATCCACAACATCCAAAACAATAGATTAATAACAATAGACATTGGCTTCAACAATGGCTTCAACTGAAGACCACATCAGAACTTTCATTTCAGACAGAACCATAGCACTAACTTCCTTCATTTACTTCTACACCTCTATACATCCATGCCAGCACCATATGTGGGGCCCTCCTGCATCTCCTGCTGGTGTCTTTTAACTTTTTTGTCCGTGCTCACAGTTTTCCGTTTCCTTTTTGCACTGGCGGACTGGACACTATTTGCTTTGGATATCCTGACCATGTCCTCAGTCGTCATTGCACTCACTGTCACAGCTGTGCTCTGAAGCCACAATTTATCCATCACTGCCAGCATGGCAGAAGCACCTTCATTAAAAGTAGAAATGGCCATACTGGCTGCCGCCTCAACCCTACCTTTACCAACAAAAACAGTTTTTGGACATCGGGCCCAGATAACAGAGTTGAGGCACTCGTTGGCATTCTGAGTGCCCCCATGCTGCATTCTTTTTAGCAGACTGTCGCTCGACATCCTGTGATATACAGGCAGCAGTTTTTGGCCCACCTCCCTAGTCAAAAAGTTTGCTGCATGACGAGAATGGCTCTCCGGCTGCACACCATGCTCCTCCGCTCTCCTGAACCAACACCAGGCAGGACTGCACCTAGTGTGCATGGGGCTCTCGTCCGTGGACACGGAGTGAAGAAGACCTGCCCAGATTTCCGCTTTCATTTTATCCAAACATCCCTGATTGTTAAGAATAGCCCCCCTGTAATAGTTCTGCAGGGCTTTACATTTCTTAGCTGTGAGCTTACCATGACCTTTGCCCCCTAATTTCCGCTCACCGCTCATCTTCCTCAGCGCTGTGCCCATGCGTTTGTGGGCATGATTAATGCACTCTAGTTTCACTATCTCATGCCCTGGGTATGGGTTGAGTGCAACCACCTCCTTGAACGCGGCGGGTCAACCATGCGCTTAGAGAAATTACAGTGCCATAGGCTCTTGGTCAGACCAAAGTCTGGCAGAGCTTTGAAAGTCGATGGCAATCAGGCTAAATTTGGGGCTAGATATCTTCAATGACACATTGATGGGATCAGATGGAGCGGGGACTCTAACATGCAATCCTCTAGTTGCTGAATGGCACCTGTACCAACTGTGCCTCCATCGCCACTAAAAATTGAGGTTATCAGTAGAAAATGAGTGTGTGTGTCTGTGAGGCTGCCATCAGTTCACCTCATTACAACTGTGAGTTAAAAACACTGAGTTCAATGTAATAAGGTTCTTGCAGAAAGTAAAATTTGAGAAAAGGCACTCTTCAAAGTCTTGCTTCCAAAGAGGCTTGACAAAGCAGGTTCAAGTTCAAGCAAATCAATCAATTCTTCGGCTCTGATTGAAACTAAGTAGAAAACAGCGCTGTTCACTAAAATACCTTTACTTACAATACATTTGGTCAATTCGAGATATTATGTTTTGTACATCCTGCATCAAACCTCGGCTGTCTTTACTTTTTCTTGATTTTCAGAATAGTTACACTTTTACTTGACTCATGTCTAAAACTATGCAAGACTACTTTTCCAACAAAAATCTAGATCTACAACATATATATTTTTAAAAATGAGATTAACGTTATAAATAATGGAATTTAAGGCTTTTCATGCATTGCTCTGTAAACTTTGATTACACCCACCACTTTACGAAAGATGTAAGTGTGGTCCTTGAATGGACCTCAAGGACATGATCGAGTTCTTCTTTACTCTTTACAATTCCAGATACGTACTCCTCTGTTCTCTTGAGGACTTTGAAGAAAGATGGTATCCAGGATGGATCTAACATAGTCATGGAAAAGAGAAAAGACCACTGCTAATCAAAAATGTACTGTACAATCTTAAAACCGGTAAAAATATTCACACCTTTCTGAAATCAACTCAATATTCATTAGTTCAGTGTTAGCCTAGTTGGTGTTGCATAGGAAGACCCAAGCTTTTAGCGCCTGTTTTCGCTAACGTTATGATTCACATGTTGACTTCGACAGCACTATTAATTCCACATTGCACACACAAATTTGCCCACATTTCGATTACCATTACATTACAGCTGATCTGTAGCCTGACACGTCAGACTATATCATAAGAATGTATAGTCTGAAGACCACTGATAGACTGTACCTCAATGGAGGGGCGGGTGATTGCGTTGTCTTTCAAACTGCCTCTCCACGTAATAGGCTAGCGTTCCGGCCAGTGGTACCAGCTGGTATATCAAACTTTTCCCGTAGCCCGTCGGTAACACGGCAAAGACATCTTTTTCAGAACGAAAAACTTCAGTGCACTTTCTTGTTTCACTTTCAAAGAAAATGACAAGTGCAATTCGTCCAAAACTAAAGCCAAAGACGATTCCGCTCTGGTTTGAGCAGGGCTGTCGTCATCGTAAAGCCCGCCTTACGATTTCCTGTACACATACCGCGCTGTGATTGGTTATCCGCCTCCAGAGGAAGGCTAAAACGGGTTTCTATCAGTGGCCTCTAGACGTATCCTCTGCAAATTCAAATTTGCTACCACTAGGGGTACGTCTAGAGTCTAGGCTAGCTGATCTGTAAAACTAAAATGAATTATATCGTGTACATTTCCTCTGATAACAGTTAGCTTGTAATCGTTTACCTTATCCAATGCTAATTTTCATAAACTTTAAATGTTATCGAAAGGGACCATGACCGTGATAGTAATTGATATAGTAAATAGCAATTGATACCATGTCAATGTAATAACTTGCAAAGGCAAGGCAGTTATAAGAAATATGTTGAAATTTATCATCACAGACTGTAAGAATATCACTCACCCTCCATTTTAGCGAACAACTCCCGCCGGTGATAGCCAGGGACTGACGTTCAGTCATGCACAATCGTGCACAGCTCCGGGTCGTGCACGGCTACGTACAACACAAACCACGCCCATCGGGGCGAAATGCCTTGTATTTAGTGAGTCCCATGAGACAGATCGTCCAGGACATGACATGGTGCGTAAGAATGCTAACTTTAAGTGAATCTCCGGTATTTTTCTCCGGCGCAAGCAGACAAAGTGTAATAAAATAAACATCTAAATGTGTGATTTGGACATTTTTTTTGTTACAGTGTGAAATATTACATGTTAAGGATGTAAACTAGCCCAAAAACTCAAATTTGACCGGGTCATGAAAAATCGAAGTTTTCACCTGCTGTGTCTCGCCTTAACAGTAGGAACTATAGGTGCTGGGACTGAAGAGAGGAATGTTCATAAATCATGGTGCACATTACCACCCAGAACATGTTGTGGAAAAAATTCCGACATTTCTTTGATTGACACTTGGATTTGTACATGCTCTCGAATCAATCAAAAATGCTCAAGGCGACTCCGGATACTGACATGGACTTTGTTTATTTCCCACTTTTGTTCACAGTGCCAGCAAACCACATGCGTAAATAAACCGCATATCTAATACATAGCGCTGTGAAGAAAAGGTTGTTTCTCTGCAGAGAAAATCTGACCAATTTAGCCAGGAGTTTGCGCAGGGACTCGCACACTCAGTTTTTAAAGATCTCTGACCGGAATTAGGATGTCTATATTTGGGCAGTCAGACACCTCTGCAGATTTGACCTTTTCTTCATAACACCTACATTTATGTAAAAATGCATATGTAAGCATTTTTTCCCTGAGTGCAGTGTCTTATAGCATTAAGCTTTTGTTGATAATGAATACACCCACAACATTTCCAAATCACTTTGAGCAGACATTTCCTGTTTTTAACTGTGGTTTTCTGTTCACCTATCTTGACGTGACTGCTGTCACACTTTCTGTTAATGCCCTGTGTGAGTTTGAGTTCAACAACAACACTCTCATGAAGCTGCTTGCTCTTTTTCAGTTCAGATGCAATCACTTTCAGAATGTTCTTGCTTAAGCTGTGGGAACCTGATTGGTGGAAGGCGAGGGAGCGCTGGATTTTTGCACTGAATAAAGTGTGTAGATTGAACTAGAGAAGTAGGTCCCCCACAATTTTTTAAGTTTGGACGCAATCTCCAATCTCCAATACTGTTGGGTCATTTCATGTCAATTCACCCAAATTCTGGAAAATTCCACGCTTGACCATCTCAGAATATACTGAA
>JAODXP020004396.1:0-39235 GCA_027497455.2 Sardinella longiceps | reverse complement strand
ATGTAATTCATTCAGAATGCAATGTAATTTCATTCAGAATCTTCTCTTGTGTTTCTTGACTAAAATGGTTCTGACAGAACTATTTTTAATGTTAGTATTCACAAAATACCCATTACTACAAATCAGTTTGCACATTGATCACAGCGCAAGAGCCAGCAGTTAGTGATCATAATCCCACCCAATTGAGTACAAAGGCATTTTGAGAGGCAACAATTTCAAATCATACATTTCTGTTTCTGTTTGGGAGCGAGAGAAAGAGGTTTTTAACCAGCAGGTGCATTTTTAATTTGATTTAGGCCTACTGATATCATACTTTAATTGGAGCTGAAGAAAGGTGGCAGAAGAAGAGTCATAAAAAGATGTGGCAGTAGAGAGATATGCAGTGATTACTTGCTGGGAAGTTCAGGTACTGTGAAATAGTCTTCTAATGGCAGCAGTCTGAATTCCAATTCTAAATTCTTTCCCATTTGCCTCCTTGGCAACCAGTATCAGTAATTGCTGCCTTTGTTACTTTGCACTCCTCCATGAATATGCACATGTCTGTGACAGGTAAGATGTGGAGCAGAGAGTGGGGGGATGGGGGGTGGGGGATGCACCCAAAAACAGTCAGCCAAAACTGATGGGAAGGAGAGGAGCACAACCTGAAAGTGTGGAGAGAGAGAGAGAGAGAGAGAGAGAGAGAGAGAGAGAGAGAGAGAGAGAGAGAGAGAGAGAGCGCAAGAGCAGTACCTCAGCGTGAATTACTAAACAAACACTGACAGTTTAAAAGACAAAGAGAATACAATAATAAAGAGACAAAGAGAATGAAAGATAATTTCATGCATGGGAAAGATTAACAAAAAAAAAAAAAAAAAAAAGTGGGAGGCAGTGACAACCTGGGATGGAGATATGAGAGATGAGAGGGGATATGCCTCTCTCTCCCGAGTGTGTGTGTGTGTGTGTGTGTGTGTGTGTTGAGTGTGTGTGTGTGTGTGTGTGTGTGTGTGTCCAGCTCTTGATAAAGGGGCTGTGCCCAGCGTCACCGAGGACCTTGAGCATCTGCAAACATGACAAGATCTCATTTATTAGACAGCAACCTTGACCAGCCCCCTGCTGCCCCCTCCTCCCCAAAACAGAGGCCGCCATCTCGGTAGGCACCTCGTCACCGCTGCCACCGCCTCTGCAGTCCGCCACCAATATGAATAGATTTCACACCCTCACTGAAGGACACCACAGCACTAATGGCCCTCAATTACCTCATTTGCCAACTCGCCAGACAGTTTGGCTTTTGTGGTAATCTTGACAAATTGAGGGCTGAGCGTGAGCTCTAAGCTGATGGATAGGTACACAGACGCAGCGCACAGCACAGCTTAAACATCTGGGATCTATTCCTGTCCCTGTGTGCTTGGCGCCGCTGACACCATTTTGCTCATATCACACACGCCTTGGTGAGGATGGAAAGATATGATTGGGTGATGAATGTCCATGATTAACCTCTATGTAGCATGTTGTGAGAGGTTGCCATGCATGGGTCTCATTGAAATTAGCTGGCATTTGTGCTATTCATGATGGGGAGATGAGATGAATGCAAACAAAACAAAAAAAAGACATTGAAAATAATATTTTAGACTATCATAGAAAACTTCTGTATATACTGTTGAAAGAAAAGTAATTCTGAATACTAAAAAGAAGTGATTATGCACGATAAAGTAGAGAGATTCTGCTAGTATTGCTAGGCCAAATTAGAAATGTCTGAGACATTACTTCGGTTCATTGCTCACATAGTTTTTTGCTCCAAACAGTTGCCTAACTAAAGCCATTTTTAAATTCACCAGAGTTTGAGACAGTCAGTCAGAAACACTTTTACTTCTGTCAGACTGGATTATGACAGTGGGCATTATTCTGGAGTCAGTGAATCATCTCTTGCACGCTTGTCGTAGTTCCACAGCACAGCAGCAAGACTACACACTGGCACAATGAAGACAAAACATTAACTGCACCCCAACTTTGCATATTTGCCAAAGTCACAGTAATTGTGTTTTTTTAAGCCAAAATGACGTTCCAACTTCTGTAATTGAATACTACTCTCATGTTTCCATTCGATTCGCAGATCACTTGTACAATAAAAACAATAGCTTATAGTTTTCACTTTGCACTGGCTAACCATGAAATTCTGAGTCCAGTGTGAAGTGCCATTTATGGTGATATAAGCTTTAAATGGTCACATTCCGCCTTATGTAATACAATGACCTATATTCACATTATGCCTGTATACTAGAGAACTGCGCAGGACTGCTTTCTTCATTCGCTCCTGCCCGCTGCTGCTGAATTTCTGACCATTACTGCCCAAGACAACAACTTGTATGTCCATCCCTGTGAGGTGTCTGTCCAACGTGCCTGCAATCCGAAATCCGGTTATTCCTCTCATCCAAACAAAGTATAGTCTATTAGTAAAAAGATTTTTGGGGGTGTTTGTTTCGTTTTCCGGGTCTGTATGGCTTTTCACGCATTGGTCAGGAAGAGCACTCCAACTTTTATTTTGTTTGTTTGTTTGTTTTTCATGTAGTTCATATATAAAAAAAAATGTAACAAAAAAAAATAAACAAAAAGATTGAAATGCATTGCAATGTCCTTGTGAAATCTGACAACTAAGTGATAGGCCAAATTACTTACTTACTATACTTACCTTACTTCCTTTCTTACTTAGGACACTATATAATGTGATTGGCCAAATTACTTACTTACTTGACTTGCTTTCTTACTCAGGAACTATATAATGTGGCGGACAATGAACTTTTCATTGTTCTCATTAACTTTGGCAGTTGTGCTGTCAGCCCTCTGTCCCAGTTTGGTCCTGTGAGAGTGAGTTGGCTCTGCGCTCCTAATCCCTCTTGAGAGGGCAAAAAGGCCTCTGTCAGCTGGCCAAAGAGATATATTGTTCTAAAAGTGCAGCGGCCTCTTAGGATATGACCTCCTGGTCATTGTCTGCACAGTAAAGCGATACGAGAGGGCAAACTGTTATTTGATTCTAACTGGGTCTATTTTCGCTCTTTTAACTTTCTCACCTTTTTAAAGAGCAAAGTCAGCAAAACAAGAGTGATATAACACTTGCCATTTAAAGGGCATTATATATTGTTGACCTTGTACTCTCCTAAACTTCGCGATTACTCAGTATTCATTCATTTAAAAACATTGAGGACAGTTGATTCACTCATTTTTCAAAAGATTGTTGAGGACAGTTTCGTTCGGGCATTTGATTCTACAGTGCTTTTGTCATCAGCAGTGATTATGACAATGGTAAAAAATGTATTAATATTAATAGACACAAAGAACTATTGAAGCCTATTGAACTATTTGCCCATAGGCACTAAGGCTTTTTACCAGTATAGTAATTAATTGTTTCATATTTAATGAACATGTCCAATTATGATGACCTTCTGTAATGTATAAAAAAAATTGTATACATTTTCAATATGCATCATGAAATGAAGACATTATTCTAGGAAAACATTCCTCTCCCTCTTCTGGATGCTAAATGAGTTTTTGTGAATATTCTACAAGTGAAATTCTGCATAGCTTGAGTCATGAGTGTTTAGTTGTGTATTTATGCACCAGCTGGTACATTCTCCTACAAAACAACTTAAATGTTTGATTGGAGCAGAATTTTAACCCTGATGGAACCCTGATGATACGACGGAACGTCCATAATTAGCTAATTATGGATATCTTGATTGGACCATTCCTTGGTTGCTATGGTACGAAGGCCAAGGATTTAATCCTATTGTTTGAGCTCATAACCAAAGGCCAATCGAGACTGAAGAGTCCGCGACGAGACGAAACAGTTTCAAAGTGGAGTTATAGCGATGTGAATCAATCGTCATATCCCATTGCAAACATTTGCAAGCCGTCACAAAAAATTCAACATGTCAAATTGCAGGTGCAGAATTTTAGAACGTTGCAGCCTGTCTCGTCACAGATCTTTGGTCTGTAGCCACATACATGTACACAATCTTACCAGACTTGGTTTGTTTGGTCATCTCATTGTAATTGTAGGACTGAGAAAGGTTGGACGATCTGTTTAGAATTCTTGAGGAAGAATGATCATCTGACCTATCAGCCCTGAATGTTAGCTTGGAAATATGCTATTGATTCATGATAATCACAACCAAGACACTCAGGTACGCTTGACTTCCATCTATGCATTGACATGGCCTTTGCAACAGCTAGATCTTGATCTGTGAATACTGACTTGACAAAACAAAAATCTTTGAATGTTAAGTAAACAGTCTTTGAAAAGGTCAAACAATGGAGCTTCTAGGATGATTTGGTTTAATGGAGCGAAGCTTGCTTAAAGATCTCTGATACTATGACAGCAGTGTATCTTTTTCCTCTTGGTTGCTTCATGACGTCTAAATGACTTCTTTTCCTTTCAATGGTGTGACAAGCAGGAATACAAAAAAGTTGTTTGAAATTTGTTTGGATGTATCCACTTGAGTGAAGTCAAAGGCCTGATGTCACAGATTTAATGCTACGTATCAACACATCCTAAGGGTTTTGATGTTCATGGAAATCTGCCACCCACCCACACATATATACACACACACACCCTCCCTACAGCCCAATTATTTGCAATTTCAAGTTCCTTTAGCTGACAGATTGCTCCGTAAAAAGAAAACAAAAGAGAGGAGAAATGTCTGACCAGCGACCTATTTATTTCCGTGACACCATGCAGCCCAGCATTCATATGCTGCCCTTGTTCTTTCCCCAACTGTCCTGGCAGCTAGCTGTCAAAGTGGGACAGCAGAGGTGAAGGGAAGTGAATGTTTGTGCTTACACACACAAACACAGAGACACATAGACACACACACACACACACACACACACACACACACACACACACACACACACACACACACACACACACACACACACACAAAGAAACACAGATCCCCCCCCCCTCTCTCTCTCTCTCTCTCTCTTTATGTTTGTATGTGAGCAAAGCATTTCTCAATTCACTGTTTCCTACACTTATCAGTGATTCCCTCCCATCATAACAAAATTGAATGACCCCTTCTGTGACTGGATGTAGATTTAGATGCATGATATACATTATGCATGTAAGAATTATTATGGCATAGACACTCCACACACACACACACACACACACACACACACACACACACACACACACACACACACACACACACACACACACACACACACACACACACACACACACAACCAATTGCTGATAGTGGCATGTGGATCTACTGTATTCTGTAGTGGTCTGGTATCTACAGAAACAATCTTGTCAAATATTGCAAGGCATGATCTCATGTTGAAGAGAATCTCTGTACAGGTTTAGCTTGCTAGGCTAGTAAAATGTCACCCATGGTGGATATCCCTAGCGATCCTAGTCTCAACTGGTGTATATAAAAAATATATAAATGAATAACATAAAAGAAGTTATGGGTTAAAACTCATCTAAGGCCTCCGGTCTCAACCTTAAAGCAGACCTCATTCAAAAATCTGTTTTATTTTAACTGAGCATCAGAAATCCAGTCGTCAAAAGTTGTGTGTTTGTGATCGGTGGTTAGCATTAGCAGGCTTTGGAGGAGTCTCCTTTGAAGTCAGCATTTCCAGGCTGGAGTTTACAGTACAGACATCCTCATCTAAGGCTGCACTTATGGAGCTCTGTGAGACTCAGTGGAACCCGCATTAACTTGCTGTCTGATTGAACATCACAAGTTCAAGCATTGACAGCAGCTAGTACCCACTTTTATCCCATGCGTAAAGTTGCTTAATATGTCAGCCAGGCCTTGCTATATCCTACAGTACAAGCATAGCTCTCTTGTAGGTGTGTACAAGTATGTGTAGGGTACATGTGTGTGTGTGTGTGTGTGTGTGTGTGTGTGTGTGTGTGTGTCTGTCTCTCTCTCTCTCTCTCTCTCTCTCTCTCTCTCTCTCTCTCTCTGTGTGTGTGCATGGCTGTGTAGGCTCAGTCTCTCTCTCTCACTCACTTTGTGTGTGTGTCACTTTGTGTCTATGAATGTCAAGACATACCGAAGGCTGATGTCACTGCTTAGTCACTGCAGTGTGCAGCTGTGTGTGTGTAGACAAGCCTGTGTGTCATGTGCTGTACTGTGTTATTGAGAGTTACTAGACAGATGAGTGAGCGAGAGTGACAGCGAGATTCCAGCATTGTTGGTAGTTCTGGCATTATATATGATGATGGTGAATACCAGAGATGTATAGTAACGAAGTAGAACTACTTAAGTAGCCTTTGAGTCACCTAAAATGCAGTATCTGTACTTTACTGGAGTATTCTGTTTTTCTCCTACTTCCACTTTTACTTCGCTACATGTGTTTGATGAATTGTAGTACTTCTACTTCGTTACATTTTTGATGTGCTGACTTAGTTACTCGTTACTTCTATAGAAAATTTTACCACGTCCATAGGAGTGGCCTATCAATGCAGACAATACATCTGACCACGATGTCCATAATCATTACTGTGATGATTACACAACGGTATACGAGACCTCATGCTCCTCTTCGACCTTTCGGAGTACTGAATGCAGTCAATGGGAACGATTAGTAAGGGTCAGTCTACTGCTACATTTCGAGATAGAAGGAGTACACCAAGTTCTTTAACTTCAAATGATTTTAGTGAGGCGAATGGTGGTGATCATCCCTGACCCTACTTAGAGTCTATGGCCAAACAGACTGTTTCAGCCAAATAAATGTAAAACAACATGATATTCAAACTTTTGACTGCTTTCTTTAATATACACAGTACTTCTACTTTTACTTTCAGTACTTGAGTAGCAATTTTTTAAATACTTTTACTTGCAATACTTAAGTACAAAACATTTTTAATACTTTAGTACTTCACTTAAGTATAATTTTTATAGACTACTTCTACTTCCACTCAAGTAATTTTTTTGATATGGTACTTTTACTTCTACTCACTCCTCTACTCCAGTACTTTATACAACTCTGGTTAATACTTACTATGCAAAAGAGCATTAATATGGAAAGGTGATTAAACTTTTTTTCTTCACTAAAAATGTGAACAACTCACCAATACACGCCAATACAACACAACTTGAGGCATGTTTTAGCTGTTTGGCTTCTGCTGAACATGTAGTAAGTGTTTACAAGAATAATGGATGAATAGTTTACAGAGTCAAGGACATTTTTGATGATGATGTGTGTGTCACAAGAGACATTATCTGTGCCACCTAGTTAAGAGATAAATAAACAAAATTAGTTTTAAATTTTGTCTCATAAATTGAATTAGTCCGTTCTAATGTTTGAGATTTTGTTCTGGCTGCCTGCATAATATTTAATTGGCGAGTGTTAGCGTTAAGATAAAGGCATACAGTAGCCTATTACTATTCAGATTAACAGCTCAGATTAATTCCAGTGCTTTCTATAAGATCCTCTTCTCCGTCTATCCATGACTCCTTTCATGTGATACGGGGCCATTATAAAAGCCATTAAAATGACACAAGGACAAGCGTTCTGTCTGTTCTCAGAAAGGAGCATTAACTGAAGATTGGCTGGAGGGGGGGACACCCTTCAGACACCCTTTTCAGTAAGCACCCCCACCAAGTAGAAAAAAAGGCTTCAATCAATACAATTGACAGAATATCATGATCACAAGGCTTTTTTTCCCCCTTCCTCCTTGTCAGATACAAGAAACTGCAAGTGGTGCACATTGAATCAAAGAGCTCATAACATCTATTATGCTGTCGATAGGTGAACAAAGGGACCAGGCCTCGGCCATGTTTCTCGCACTGTTCCACAGTTTAATGATCATGTCAGCAGTTTTGTTCAAAGTCCCGTCTTTCCACCAGATAAGATCGTCTTGCTCCTGTCGCTTTGAATTCCATCCAACAGGAAAAGCTCAAACCTCAGACAATTTTACAGCAGGGAAATAGAAGTACAGTAGATCCAAGGCATTGTAGGGGGGAAATGATAACATAGCAGAACTACTGAATAAAAAGGTAA
Source organism: Sardinella longiceps (assembly GCA_027497455.2). Lineage (NCBI taxonomy): Eukaryota > Metazoa > Chordata > Actinopteri > Clupeiformes > Clupeidae > Sardinella > Sardinella longiceps. Next base: position 31,240 of record JAODXP020004396.1, on the reverse strand, counting down.
GGACATATACAATATCTGCCATGCATAGGAGAGCTGAGTTCTGAAAATATGCAGAACACAATGGAAATGTATTATGCAGCATATTAAATATCATAAAATGAAAAAATGTATGCAAAAAAAAAAAAAAAAAATGCTGTATGGTATATGATCACGTTAGGTAATGACCCTAGCAGGTCTTCTTAGTTAACCACACCTTTGTGCAGGTGTGTGCGTGTGTGCGTGTGTGTGTGTGTGTGTGTGTGTGTGTGTGTGTGTGTGTGTGTGTGTGTGTGACCGGCAGCAGGAGCAGAGGCTTGCTCAGTCATAGCATGAGGTCACTGTCCTCCTCATCACAAGTGTGGGTTGGGTTTGTCTTGCCTTTGGACTGATTGGCACGTTTGGTCGTCATTATACTCATCTGCTCCCCATTTCTTCACTTCTGTTCTCTAAGTTTCCAGATTTATTATTCTAGGTACATTTATTATTATTACCTCCGCCAAGGAGGTTATGTTTTCGGTCGCGCTGGTTTGTCTGTCTGTTTGTCAGCAGGATAACTCGAAAAGTACTGCACGGATTTGGATGAAATGTTCATCTTGAGCAAGATACCTAACCGCAAGTTGGCATGGCCCCTTGCCTGGTAGCTTCTACCACTGGTGTGTGAATGGGTGAATGTGAGGCATACGGTACATTGTTAAGCGCTTTGAGTGCTTGTAGGAATAGAAAAGCGCTATATAAATGCAGTCCATTTACCATGTAGAAAAATGTAAAAATGTGAATGCAAAGAAGGCATGAACTTCCTGTCATGAGTTAAAAATAAAGATGTGTTAGAATGAAAATGACTGGTTACACGGAAAGCTCAGCTGTTCAGGCAGTAATCTTTAAAATAATTGTCTCTTATTAAAAGCCAAGTCAGTTAATTACCATCAGACTGTTTTTTTTTCTCTGATTAATTAAGGCTAACATTGCTTTAGGGCTTATTAACTGCATGCCGATCACTGCTTGAGGCCTTGTTAAGTGTTTTCAATGATGCACCAAAGAGTAGCAGTGATGAACTGCATTACAGAAGCTCCGGCTGCTCTGAAAACTTTCTAAACTTTCTCCGACTCTCGTCTGGACTCGTTTCCCTCCCCTCCCCCCCCCCCCCCTTTCTCTCTGTGTCACTCTTTCCTACATTCTTCTCTTCTCTGCTATTGTTTCTTCCTCTTATTTTCCGCAAGTGACGGTGACCTTGAGTGTGTGTGCAGTGTCTTTTCTCTCTGATGACTCCCCAGCCTTGGGGAAGGAGGATGAATCAATGGCTGACCTCAGCTGCAAACTCAAAGGTGGAATAACCATGAGAGGCAGGAGCTGCTCAACCCACACACACACACACACACACACACACACACACACACACACACACACGACACATTCATGGGTAGATCCAAGACACACACTTATACACACACACACACACACACACACACACGCACACACACACACACACACACACACACACACACACACACACACACACACACACACATTTATGAGAAGACACAAGACAATCACATGATCACACACACAGGTGTACAGTATAGACAACAGACACACACTAACACACAGCTACACACTATCCCTACCATTCCCACCCATCTTTCACTCAAACCACACACGCACAGACACACAATCACACAAGGTCTAAGTCTCAGAGGACTATATGAGTCAAATTTCAAGGGGGAACTTAAGTTCACAGTGAGCCTTGTCTGTTGGGACAGACTGGCACACAGTGAAATGTGACGTGCGGTAGAGAGAGGCATCTCTGACTGATCGGATCAGCGTCTGAGAACCGTGGAGCTGCCAACTCACCATGAGCATATAGTCTTGACAAACCATATTCTGCCATAAACTTCTAAAATTATCTATCTGTCTGTCTGTCTGTCTGTCTGTCTGTCTATCTATCTATCTAGATCTTACTGTACAATTAAAAAAAAAACAGATTTTTCTTTTTACTGTAACTGTACTGTAACTGAATTTTTGCATATTTTTGAGAATGGAGTTAGAGTTTTGCTTCTGAACTTTTATTTTATAAAAATAATTTCAAACAGCAATTTCAATATTATTATATCAAGTAAAAACAAACCAATTGGAGTTGGACTAATGAGTTCAAGTCCATTCAGAGGATATTGTAGTACCTGTTGTCATAACAACATGGGCACTGTGACAGATCTTCATGTCATGACCAATTTAAATCTATTATCATCAAGTCAAATATATCATTCAGAAAATGGCCATCGTTTTATGGGGTTCCACCGCTCCATACATTCATCACAGTATCTCATTGTGATTGTCAGATTCTGAGGTGTAATAACTGACATGCACAGGCACACGTACAAGAAACCAAAGGCACAGGCCTACTCTAGCATGCTGTACTACTGTGTTTTTAGTTATAGCATTCTAATTCTGAAACTATTCATGAATGTATACATACATCTCTCTCTCTCTCTTTCTCTCTCTCTCTCACTCTCTCTCACACACACACACACACACACACACACACACACACACACACATAGACACAGACACACAGAGGTGCATGCACACACACACACACACACACACACACACACACACACACACACAAGCAGGCAATCAAATGCATACTGTAACCTGTAACCCCCCCCCCCCTTTTTTTTTCAAGTATAAATGACAGACACTCACACACACACATATAAACTGTAAACTCCCCCCTTAACCCCCCCCCCCCCTTCCACTGCAGTATAAATGACAGCATCCCTGCTCTAATTTGCTGGTGGATGTATGGGAGTAAGATCAGAGGCTGTCAGCTTCGCTGGAGCATTTTACTGCAGTGTGTCTGCCATGGCCTGGGGCTCCAAACGAGACCACTGATGGCTGTCTGTAAAGCTGTTAAGAAGTTCATGCCAAATATATATGTATGTGTGTGTGTGTGTGTGTGTGTGTGTGTGTGTGTGTGTGTGTGTGTGTGTGTGTGCGTGCGCGTGTGCGTGTGTGTATGTGTATGTGCAGAGATGAAAGCCTTGCCATCAATATGTGTGGAGATTAGCAATGTGGAAGGATAGAAGTAAAAAAAAGAATGGCAGAAGGTTCTAGAAGGTACAGTTTATTCCAGCCAGTCAAGTACAAGCACAGCTCTGTTTAGCATGCCACACCACACATGACACACCAGATCACAGATACGCCGACCATGTGCATCCTGGCGATAAAAGCAGGGCTATCACCCAGAGCAAAAGCACAATGATTAACACTGATTGATGTGCCTTCTGGCACAACCACAATAGATGGGTATTAGCCGTCCTTGCTAGGGGTTGACTCCCCGAGATTGTTCCAAACAGCTATGTTTTCAGTTATTCTCTTGCCACCTCAATGGCTTCATAAAGACTTTGTGACAACAGTGTCATCCTAATACCTGTTTTTGGCTCAGGACAGAGTAGCGGGCCTACGCTATTCTAATAATCTCACCTAATCCTACACTTCCATGTGTCAGAGAGGGGTTAATCTGGTCTGTTACAGAGCATACAGTATATTGATATGTGGGCATCAATCTTAGGTTCTATGATGATGTGTGAAGAGTTATTTGGTTTAGTTTAGTTTAGTTTATTAGGATCCCCATTAGCTGGGCACAGACCCAGCTATTCTTCCTGGGGTCCAGCAATAAAATCATATACAGTTAAACAAAAACAAACAAACAAAATATATATATATATATATATATATATATATATATATATATATATATATATATATATATATATATATATACAATTCAATACATTTAAGCAACCCTCAATTAAAAAGAAAGAAAAGAAAAAAAAAGAAGAAAAAAAAAACAATTTAATTACTTTAATAATGGTTTTAGACCTTGTAAAACAAATCTCTACCTCTTGTTCTATATTAATATCTTAGCAGAATATATAAATTAATATATTAATATCTTAGCAGATCTTGGTATTTGAGCTTCAGCGTCTGATCAAGCTCTACAAACCATCTTCACTTACAGCACTTGCAATACAGTCTATAAATGACCTACTCACGGTCTTTGACTACTTTTACTAAGTGTATGTGTGTGTGTGTGTGTGTGTGTGTGTGTGTGTGTGTGTGTGTGTGTGTGACAGAGAGAGGGAGAGAGAGAAAGAGTGAGAGATTTACAATCCTTGATACGATTCAGTTCAGCCTGACTCTTTGTACAGTGTTGCCAAAGCATAGCAAGACAAACATACATATTAACTTGAACTATATTTGTAAACACAAGAACAACTAGAAGCACTCAGAGAGTGCAAACCTCTGCCAAGGCCCTCCTGATCCGGATCACCACCAAAATGTAATCACTTGTTCCTTCTGCCATTTCCAACAACTCCACTAAATTTCATCAAAATCCGTTAATAACGTTTTGACTTACCCTTCTAACTAACAAACAAACAGACAAACCAACGCGACCGAAAACATAACCTCCTTAGCGGAAGTAATAATAAGATTTAAGCTATGTGTTAACTATGTGTCTATATTTGGAGGAAGTAGTAGACAACTTTAGCCTAACAACCGCAAATTACTTACCGACGACTTCTCCTCTGTAGTGCAACCGGCCATTGGGGTCTCTACTCTCATCACCCAGAACTTGGTGTCGGGCATCTGACTCGTGTCTCCATTGCGCTTCCATCCACATGAGCACGGCTAGGGATCTCCATTACTCGAGCGTCATATTCTGTAGAGTGCAGTGTCATTACTACCATGTCATAGAGTGCAGTACAACCACAGCTCTCGCAGCTCTTCTTCTCACTATAAGTTTATTTATTTATTTATTTGTTTGTTTGATTTGATTCTTTTTCATGCGCCGTTAGATTAATTGGCTCTCTTATGAATAATTGAAATTGATGTTGTTTAGCCAAGGACTCAGCTACAATACACTCAGAGAGACAGAGAGGGAGAGAGAGATAGAGAGGGGGTCAGAGAGAGAGAGACAGTTACATTTCCACAAGGTTGGCCAGATCATCACTCTGTGGTTAGACCTGCTCTAACTAATATAACACCATCGTGGGAGTCATTTTGTTATTCATCTCCAATAACGCAGTGTTATTAGGATGTTCCTCTGCACAACACCACACCGATAACAAAGTTAGATAACTAATGTGTTTGTCTACTGCTTTCTATTAAGTGTCTAGCAGAATGCACTGCGGCTGAAAGACAAGAAAGGGGCCGGGGGTGAAAGAGGATTGATGTTAAATAAACATTCAAAGGCTTTTATCCCTTAACAATTGATGTGCTGATCACTTCTTTTGGTCTGCTAAGATATTTATTATCTCTTTGTGTTCAACTTTAATGATTTGCCTTGTTTTGTTTTTCCCTCATGTCTAGACCTTTTAATCTTATTATCTGTGTAGAGGTTGTAGCAAACACCAGAGTGCCATCAGGTTGTGAACCACTATAGCAGAGTCAAAACTCATAATAAAATCACAACTCATTAAATCATAATCCTCAGAACTAACATTATGTGTGATGGAGCAATTATCACTGTGTTAGGGTTGCAGTAAAAAACAACGACTTTTGTGAGAAAACTTACTTGTAGGAACATGGCTGGTGGGTCAATGGCTTAGCCCTTGCCTGGATCTGGAAAGGCCACTTGGGAGGGGGTCACTGACTTAGATACCTGTAGACGAGAAGAGGTGCAGATATTGGGCACAATACTCTAGTAAACAAACAACAGATGTTCTCCTCAGCACTTGGATGACCTGAAAAAACACTGCAGGAAATGGCTGTGTATCAGTATGATAAGAGAAGTGAGCACAACAGATGTAACGATTTTGAATATCTGTATCAAATTAAGACAGAATTCTTTCTGCACCAATTAAAACTTATGAAAGTGGCAGACTTTCGCTTGTGGTATCACTCATGAGTGAAAGATTTCTTTAGTTATTAGTTCAAGCACCTGTTTAATGCAACTGTTGATAAAAAAAAGAAAAATGTCCTTTGAGTGTACTGATAAATCTAGTGACATATTATCTCGCCCTTCAAAAATTATTTATGCAAACCCGTAGTTAGTGAATAACAAAAGTCATTCCACCTGAGCAGAGCAAATTAGCATGTCAAACACACCCAGCTAGAGAGCCTCTGGTGTCTGACTCTCTGCCTACGACCCCCACAGCATGCGGATCTGAGACCTCGCCAACTGTTCCTACCGATACTGTGGTTGAGAGTTGCTGGTCTGAACCGGGCCCTCTGCCTTGGCAATCCAAACGATAATTTGAGCGTTAATATTTCATGAGCTGAATAATGCAGTAGCGAAATGAGGGGCATTAACAGCTAGCGAGCTGGAATGGAGAGCGGAGGACTTGGCGGTCGGTCATTTCGCAGCGAATCAGACTGGCTGAGTTTCCAGCGTTTGCAGCCAATGCCCAGACACTGCAGAGCCGCACAGTTGAGGGAGTTGCTCACATTGTGTGCTGTCAGGCATTAGCTCAGCAGTGTTTAATCCGCTGATTGTGCCAGGTAATTGGGATGCTTTTATGTATATAGGCCATGGATAGCCTGTGCCTCCTCCTCTTCCCTGGCCAGGTCTTTTGATACTGTATGCAGAGCTGTTTAACTGGGTAGATGAAAGGTGGAACTGTTTCAGACGATTGTGATTTATCTGCAGAAAAAAAAAAAAAAAAAAACATGTACAGTAAATCCAATTTTTGCTGGTGGCTGGTCAGACTTGGTTTTAGATGGTTTAAGGTGATCAAACCATTGGCTGGTTACATGCAATTTTGTGTGAATCGGGCCTAAAACGCATGAGCATCAGTGACAGTATTGGGTATTAGTGAAGCACAGTGCCTTTTGCCTTTTGTGTCAGTAAAATAGCAGAAGAAGGCCATGAATGTTACCTTTGTAAAAATGCAAAGCTGAAGAGCCAAGCCCTCGGCCTAGCTTCAGCCCAAGATGGGTGATGACTGTTAAAGAGACACTATAGGCAATGTTTTTGCTGTTAATTTACCAGCCTTGAAGTCATTTTGATGATTAAATGGTTCATTACAGGATGACCGATGTCTCTCTTGTCTTTCTAGCATTTGTTTTGTGGTAATCCCGCTTGCAGAATGACTAGTGTCGGGTCAACGAAATAGAAACTGAAAGTAGATGTAACTGAAATTGCATTTATTACTGGCTTGTCAGAAAACGTAAGGCATGAAATTCCCTGGTCTCTGGTTCGAACTCTTTGGTTTGCAAATAAATTTGCATCGATTGTTGAGAATGTACAATGTAGTTGTATTTTTTCTAATATTTCGACGACTGTAGGTGGAGCTCCAGAGATAGAAAACCTCAGTCCTGCCTGATGTCCCTTGAAGTAGCAGGGATTTAGAAAAGGGAGACCATGAAGTTGTCATTTATGTAGCACTGAGGAAACAGGAGGACAAAGTTCCTATGTACTAGTAGAACAGATACTGCAGATTTTACAGTATGACCAGCAGGTCCTTGTAAGCCTGTCCCCCTTTTCCCCTTAGACTATGAAAGGTTTGTACATTGTCACGGCTTGGCTCAAAAGCCGTGGCAAAGAAGGACGCAGCATAACCAAAATAGCAAAAATAAGTAATTTATTAAATTAGTCGTGTATCAAAAAGCAACGAAAAGTCAAAAACGGTGGAGTATGATCGTCAGTAAAGTCAGTAGCGTAGAGCAAATGTATGGATGCATGGATAGTGTCGTGAGAAGTGTTGCATGTGATGAAAAAAGGTGAAGCTCCAAAAAGGGAATGGGGAAAATGGCTTTTATGAACGTCATGGAGACACCGGGCCCAGGTGTCTCCAATGATTGCGGATGGGCTGTGGCACACCTACGGAAACACAGAACACAAATGACAAGACAAGAACGTAGGTGGGGCCAGCAGACCATCACAACATAATCCTCCACTTTCATGATGCTCAAGTACACATAGGTTAGTAGATTTGGTCCAATAAAACAATGTTATAAAAGTTAAATAGGGTGCGGTTTTCTAAGTTTAACACATAACAAATGACATGTTAAATTGATAAAATGTTAAATTGTCATTTAGGATAGGCTATGTAACATTGCACAAAATGATAGAATTGTAGATCCTATCCCATCAGATGTGGTTGCAAATCTCACTTTGCCCTCCTTTTTATCAGCTTCCATTGCTGATTCCCATTTGTGATGAGCGCAGCTTTTGCAAGTGTCAACCTTAATTTCCTTCCCCCATAAATCCTGGGCTGGTTAGCATAATGCCAGGCAGTTTGCTGTGTTGTCCGATAAAATGGTGCTGAGGCCACAAAGACTGTGATCCTTGATGTTTTATGCTGAGCTGATTCTTCTGTCGCCCCAACCGCTCTGATTCATCACTTTCTCGCTGGAAAAACCTCACTTAGGCCTCTTGCTACACGGCCCCATTACCCACACTGCCTCAGTGTATTAGACACAACAGCAATTCCGCTAACAGTCTTGTACTGTAGGACTCTATCGGCTCCTAAATGGAAATAAATGTTCATTTTCATTTTTTTACAACTAAATTATGGCACATTTTGTGTTACTTCCACGGGTTGAGTGAATTACAGATGATTTTAAATTACCACAATGTAATAAACGCATTAAAGGAATTTGCTTCCTCTGAGGATATTTATCAGATATACTGAGGAAAATATACTTTTTTTTTTTTTTTTTTTTTCGCTCCAGTTAAAAATCCCCTTTGTGTGTGTGCATTATGGCAGTCCCTGGCATAGTCACTACCTAATCACCTATCCTGAGAAGATCAAAGCCTTTCTGCTTAAAAGGAGTCCCTGCAGGGGGAACTGTTATTTTGATATCAGCTCTTTTTGTCATCAAAAACAAAGTTGGATGTCAATGCATGACATTTGTGTGTGTGTGTGTGTGTGTGTGTGTGTGTGTGTGTGTGTGTGTGTGTGGATTCACACAGCTGTGTGTGTGATCCTCCATTTAATCTCTATAGCCCTACAGCCCCCAATAGCACAGCAGTGCTGCACCTCACCTCTGTGTCAATATCCCAGCACTTTGATTGACAGATGGCTTAGGAAGAGCATCACCTGTCTGTGTAGTGGCGGAGGTGACTACATCCCACACCATCTGGCTCGGCTCATGGCATTATCCCCCTACACACACACACACACACACACACACACACACACACACACACAGCACCTCCTGTCTGTCTGTCTGTCTGATGGACATGATCCTTGATATTTGCCCCTGTTCCTCTTGCCACCGGGTTCATATTTCTTATATCCCCAAACACATGATGTTAGAAGTCTTATATTAGGGCCTAGTGTTTAAGGTTATTTATTGGAAAGGTCATCATAGAAATATGATTGGTATGAAAAGCCTTTGGTATGTAAACTTTATCTACATAAATATTAGCTAAGTTAAGTTAGGTAATTTAAGAACATTTCGACAAGAACTCAAGCCACACAACTCAAGCCTACTGGCTTTTGATTAATTCACACCCCCTTTTTTTTTTTTTTTTTTTTTTTTTTTATTGCAAATTAAGTAGGACATTACAAACAAAAACAGACAGCAAAAACAGTAACACATTTTCAGAGGACAAAATAGTAGACATACGTACACTTTGACAAAACAAATAGTAAAGACACAGAAGTGGGGCTGTAGGCTTATTTCATAGCAGCTGGTGATAATAATGGGGGGGGGGAGAAGAAGCGGGGGGGGGGTGTAAGGGGAAAGGTGGGGATATGGAAGTGGTAATGTCGGGGAAGGGGAAGGGGTATTCAATGAGAAAATGACCATGTTTTGGGGTGTGTGTGTGTATATGAGAGTGAATGTGTGTGTGTGTGGTAGAGTTAGCATACATTTGGGTCTGGAAGATGAGAGCCGGAATCATGAAGGCACAAGTTGGTTGAGGGAATGGGAATCAAATTTTCAAGATATAGAGATATGAGGGAGAAATGGAAGATTGAGGAAAAGGAGAAAAGAAAAAGCTTGTACATCTGTATCTGGGCACCCATCTATGGCCCCGGAGCTGGCCCCGCCCCAAAACCACAACGCCCCATCATGGAGTTAGAGAGGAGCCCCCCGTGCTGTACAGCGCCCCTCAGCTCCAGAACACCACCCAACACGCCCCACTGTTTCTAAGTATGAGTGAGTGATGCTAGAATGTAGCTTGTTTTCTCTAGTGTGTTACATTAAAAGAGTTAGATGCGCAGGGAGAATATCTGTCCGGATTCCCCCTGCACATCACACTCACCCTGTGAATTTATAGATATATGCCTCTTCTAAAGTGTGGTAGCATTAAAAGAAGCGAGACGGGGAGTGAATCCCTTGCTGAGGCATCCACATGCCCGCCTCACTTGCCCTAGTCTGTAGTGTTGTATATGCTATTGATAGATGAATGATGAGTGCAACCTAATGTGTAGTGCTATTAAAATGATGTGAGACGTGTTGGGCCCCAACGTCACCAGAGGAGGGGCGCATGAGAGCGCACAGAGAGTCCTAATGGCATTTCAGGCAGGGCAGGGCCATCAGGGCCAATCCTGGGACCCATGCAGAGTTATGTGAAGAGAAAGAGAGAGAGAGAGAGAGAGAGAGAGAGAGAGAGAGAGAGAGAGAGAGAGATGACATATTGGAATAATAATAACAATAATAATAATAATAGCAATAATAATAATAATAATAATAATAATAATAATAATAATAATAATAATAATAATAGTAATACATGAGATATTCCTGCTATCATGCCCCAGCCAAGTGTGAATATTTGATTGTGTAGGGAAATGTGAATGTAGAGTTGAGGTCTTGGGTCTCAGGCAAAGAGAATTAGGTTATGACAGGTAGGTGATGAGGGGTGACCAAGGGGAGGGTGTATCTTCCGGATGGTTTGAGTTGGAGGATGATGAATTGTCTAATGATATATACTCAGCTAACAGGTTTTTCCACTGGGTGATGTTTATAGACTGCCTTGATTTCCAGTTCATGAGGATTGTTTTCTTGGCGATAGTTAGCGCTACCAGCAGTATTTTATTGCAGGAGGTGTTTATATTGACTGATGTAGTATCGCCCAGTATGCAAAGTGGGGGGGCTGCTGGAATGTGACAGCCGAAGATGGAAGAGAGTGAGTCTGTGACAGTTACCCAAAACCGGTTAATTGGAGTGCAGTGCCAAACGGCGTGGATGTACGTGTCCGGGTTATTTTGCCTGCAGTGTGAACACAAATCGGAGCTGAAACCCATTCTTGACAGTTTCTTGACACCCCCTTTTTTTGGAGAAATTTCTTTGCACTTGTCCAGTGAGAAATCAGCCTATCCAAAAAACAAACAAACAAACAAAAATCTCAGTTACAGTCACTCAGTCAACCACTAATGTAAGAGGAAAAAATTACAGATTTTTCACAAATCAAGTAGAGTATACTTAGTTGCTACATCACTGGAAATAAACAGTCCTAAATTAACTTGCCTGCTGATGTGTGGTTTAACCTGTATTGTCTTCCTTTTCCTGTAGCTTCTGGCTGCATAAGTTATGCTTCTCCAGTGCAAGAATTTTCAAAACAGAGGACTCACCCTGACTGTAGCTGAAAGCATGGTTCTACTTACTGTGTGGAATGTGGAGGAGAAAAGAATAAGAAATGATAAGCATTGTGCTTCACTAATACCCAACCATTTCCACCCTACCAACCTCTCTCTCTCTCTCTCTCTCTCTCTCTCTCTCTCTCTCTCTCTCTCTGTGCGTGTGTCTCTAGCCTCAAATAGCTCTTGTCTTTCAGGCGTTTGAAACATATTCATATTGCATGTTATCTGTGCTCTTGCTCTCCTGCTGTTTCTCTAAAGGTACACTAGGGACGCTTCTCTCTTTCTTCCTCCTCTCCTTTCCTCTGTCAACACCATTTCAAAATCTCCCTTTCATCATTTTCTTTTTTTTTTCTCTCCCTTGGCCCGACTAGATTTTCCTCGACGTCAATGTCAGAACTGCAATTAAACTTTATTCTCATTGTCACACACAGTCTATTTAAATCTGTGAGCATTTCAATAAATGTGGATGAAAAGCTCTTTGTATTTCTATCAGGAAACAGAGCTCTGATTTCAATGAGCGCACGGGATTACTTAGCAGTCATTACGAGGTTAATAGGGTCTTCTATGTGCTGGATCATACGGTAACTAATAATGGCATGAACGACGTTTGGTTGGAGAAATTACATGTACTAGAGCCTCCATGCTTGCTTTTTATGAAGTATTGTGAACAGTAGACTACAGCACAGGGCAAATACAGGCTACCAATAGAGCTCTAAGCACTGGCTTATTGTGTTAGGAAAAAATAAACACAGTAAGAGCTGCTTCAGTTTTAACTAGCATTTTCAATTAAGCGTTGATACAGCAAACACCATCAATTACAGCAACCCATATCCACATTTTGTACTGACGTGAGAGTACAGAATCCTGACTTTTTCAAAGATGAGAGCTCAAGGAATCAGGTCAGCCATTGCAGGTTTACTGCAGCTAAAGGATGTTTTGCTTTAGTTGTCTCTGGTGAATTGCTGCTTTGCCTGATAATACTCCATTTGTACTCTATATTCATGAGTCCACATGCACTCCTAGTCTACAGTTATTCTCTCTCTCTCTCTCTCTCTCTCTCTCTCTCTCTCTCTCTCTCTCTCTCTCTCTCTCTCTCTCTCATAAACACACACATACACCTCCGAGGTGTGTGTCGTGACCTTATTGCCTCTTCTATTGTGCATTATGTTCTGTTACGAATGTTGTGGCGATCATTATCTCTTACGTAACATTTTATAAAGTTATTTGCAATTCTCTCTGAGGGAACTAGCTCTAACCTCAGTGCACTTTAGCTAGTAGCTAGCAGAGGTGGAGGAAGTTTTCCACCTCTTTCTATCAATTGTTAAAGCTTGGCAATTTTCACACCATTTCAAGTGCTAGCCTCGACACACACACACACAAACACACACACAAGCACTCACACAACATGCACGCGCACACACACACACACACACACACACACACACACACACACACACACACAGCTTACAACTGGGCCTACTTCCTATTAGCATACACTTGACTCCAAATCACAATTTATTTTCCTTTATTGCTGCCTGTTTTTTTCTTTCTTTCATGCTTTGCGTTATCTGTAGGGCTTCATATCAAAGCATACTATCCAGACCTTATTTTCTCTGGATTGTGTCTCCTAGCAGTGCATGGCCATTCCTTCAAACACTTGTCAACAGCTAGCATCTGTACTGCTAGCCACAACGAACCTATCCACATCCTACCCTCATGCTTTGTAGCCTCCTTTCTCTTGTCAATATTTATCGATCCGCCGCTCGGCAGCTTGAGATGGTGAAGGGCCTGTGTTGTCTAGACGTTTCCCAGGTAAAATTGCTTTCCTAAAGGATGGAGATTGCTCTGCGGAGGGTTTGGACACACACTCTATCTGGGCTCGGTAAGATGGAAGGAAACAGGAGAGATCCCCTGCTATGGAAGCTTTAATGGCGTTCAAACCCTACAGTTACACACAGGGTCTCGATGCTTCCTGGAGGTAATAAAAACACACTAGCGAGACCTAAACAGAAAAAGCCATGGTGGATTCAAGCGCCTAGTAATTGTTTACTGAGACAAGTCACTTTGTCAGTCACTCTATGTTCTCAGACAACCAACCCAGACAGCAGTTTCAGTCAATCGAACAAGAATGTTACTGCAACACATCTTTATACTAATAAAAGTGGGTTCTGTGGGGCGTCTAGAAACTGCACGGAGCTCAGTTGTATGTAGAACTTTGGAAGATTTATTAAACTTCTTCTCCAGTACACAACATCAGGAGGCTGCTCACTCTCTTGCTATCCAAACCCCAACTCTCCGTCTCACTTTCGTTTTCCCCAAACTCTATCTAAATAAAAGTCCTTGTGTCTTTTCAGCTGTAGTGAGTTCAAATTAAGAGTTCACCTTTTTTACTGTTACACTAAGAATGCAAACAAGTCAAAAAGCCCTTAACAAACTTATGAGTCAATTCTTCTAGTTCCTTCTATGTGATATGAAATAGCTCATCAGACATCAGAGACACTAGATGTTTGAAAAGCTCCTTGAGGTTGGGGCTTGGATGCCGTCTTGATGGTTAATCTGTATTATCCGTATCAGCAAGGAGAGGTTAGGACACTGAGTGAAAAGTACAGATTGAGTTCATTCCTATAATTTCTCTCCCTCGCTCTCAGTCTGCCCTAGAAAGCTGAGGGTAGGGAGTTGGTGCAAACTGTAATAGCCTACATCTCAGGGAAAGTGAACAGCATTATTGAGTGTTATTGCAATCGATTTTGGGAATGGGCAAGTGATGTATGTCCTGTTGGTATACAGCTGGCCTTTGTTTATTTGTTTGTGTGTGTGTGTGTGTGTGTGTGTGTGTGTGTGTGTGTGTGTGTGTGTGTGTGTGTGAGTGTCTGTGTGCCTGTCTCTGTGTGTTTGTGTGCCTGTAAGTGTGGGCCTGTCTGTGTGTGTGGGCCTGTGTGTGTGAGTGTGTGTGTGTGTGTGTGTGTGTGTGTGTGTGTGTGTGTGTGTGTGTGTGTGTGCCTGTCTCTCTGTGTGTGTGCCTGTTTGTGTGTGTGTGTGTGTGTGTGTGTGTGTGTGTGTGTGTGTGTGTGTGTGTGTGTGTGTGTGTGTTTCTTTTTGGAAATTGCATTTAACCTTAAGTCCGAGCCCATATGTTCATTATTTCACTATCAGTACATTAGTTCAGCATGATAGAGATAAATGCTGGACACTCTGACTCTTTCTAGATCACTGTCACACACACACACACACACACACACACACACACACACACACACACACTGTCTGCTTTTCTCCGCATTCACCCACATGCACAGAGGACAATGATACATCATTATCACTGCATTCTGAGAAAACACCTCTCTTCTGTCTCCTGGGAAACTCCCTTTTCGCACACACACACACACACACACACACACACACACACACACACACACACACACACACACACACAAACAGAGAGAGGGAGAGAGAGAGAGAGAGTCTGGATCTGGCCTCTGAAAAACTCTTGTCCTACAGCAGCATTTATTTATTTACTTGTTTATATACTATTAAGGACAACATTTAAGCATGCATAAACATCTACTATAGGCCAGTACATACCCAACTGGGAGGGACATGGCAGGGAGCATAGCATGTGCCACTGGAGAGAGAGAGAGAGAGAGAGAGAGAGAGAGAGAGAGAGAGAGAGAGAGAGAGAGAGAGAGAGAGAGAGAGAGAGAGAGATATGCAATTGACATTCCTCCACTCGTTCAGCACACGGCATGTCCCATTCACACTCTCTCTTTGATCAGCTCTAGGTTTGTGCTGCTCTCTGTCAGTGCAACTGTGCACTAACCTGCAGCATGATGCCACTGAAGCCCTGCCAACTATTCTCTCCTCTTCCCTTCCCTCCGCTCCGCTCGGTGTGTGGGAGCTGTCAGTTGGCCCATATC
Organism: Sardinella longiceps; assembly: GCA_027497455.2. Lineage (NCBI taxonomy): Eukaryota > Metazoa > Chordata > Actinopteri > Clupeiformes > Clupeidae > Sardinella > Sardinella longiceps. The sequence continues at coordinate 15,810 of JAODXP020004396.1, read as the reverse complement.
AAGTAAATGCCACGCTTTGAGAGACACACCAGGGAGCTAACGTGTCGTAGCATCCAATGACATCATGCCTCATACTGAAAGTTTACTTTAGCAGCATGTGAACTTTGCTTCTGTAAAGTGGAAAATACACTGACCAGCATGCAATCACTGCAACTATACATCAAGGCACTACTCAAAGTTCATACCTAAAAACAGAAGACAATGCCTAGGAGGGTATGCCTAAGGTGGTTTAGTGATAAACCTGGCTAGATTAACCTATAGAGGAAGATGTAAACCTACTAATAGGTGAGCCAGGAGCTTAGTTTTCGTTTAGAGAATCAGGAGCTGAGGCTAGTCTACTATGAGGTTTATCACTTCTTCTAGCTTAACTTACCCAGGTTTGTCAGTTAACTATACCTTCTTGGAATACCCCACAGGTAAGTGAAGTTGGTTGGTTGTACAGCCCATTTATAGCCCCTGGAAGAATTTTTTGTGCTTTTTTGTGCTTTTTTCCTTTTATACACGTGTTGTTTCTGAGAAAAGTAATATTAAAAGATATAAAGTGTGTGTATCTCGACATGCACTACTGCATTACTTAAAATGAGCAGTGTATTCAAAATCCTGCATATTTTTTTTAGAGTCATATCCCAATCTTGACACCTTCTTTAAAAGCCAGTCAGAGAGTTAGTGGGGCCAAGGCTGCTCTTAACTTCACAGACTTCACCCCTAATTTGGCTTCCAATAGTGACTGGTGGCATTTATCCCTCTAAGTTTGCCTCTGCTGAGGGATTAGAGAGTGGCAGCCTCCAGTGCGACGGGATATGTAAAGTCAGATTAAAGGCCTGTTCACGTCATCAGAACATTGTCAAGTGACACTAAGGCAGGCGATTTCTTACCCTCACACACACCCTCATGCCTACTGTAAAAGCAACACACACACACACACACACACACACACACACACACACACACACACAGAGGCAATTTCTTACCCTCACACACACCCTCATGCCTACTGTAAAAGCACACACACACACACACACACACACACACACACACAGGCAATTTCTTACCCTCACACACACCCTCATGCCTACTGTAAAAGCAAAAAAAAAAAAAAAAAGTTTGCCTGCAGATACGCACATTAAACAGGATTGCATACACTCATAGACTCTCTCTCTCTTCACACACACACACACACACACACACACACACACACACACACACACACACACACACTAGAGAAAGACATGTTCCAGGTTATCAGTGGATCTGTGCTCTTCCCTTCTGTTTTGCAAGCAAGTTTTGCCTGTTTTACTACACATTTCTGCACCCATTTCCCCCCTTCATGTGAGCCTTCAACCCGTCTCCACTCTAATCATTCTCCTTCCCCTCCTAAGATCTTTAGCGCTTTGATGCTGCACCTTGGCAGCAGTGCAACACATGACCATGCACTGACATCTCTCTCTCTCTCTCTCTCTCTCTCTCTCTCTCTCTCTCTCTCTCTCTCACACACACACACACACACACACACACACACACACACCACCCCCCCACACACACACACAAACACACCACACCACACCCCACACACACATGATACACACACACACACCACACCCCCCACACACACACAAACACACACACACCACACCCCACACACACATGATACACACACACACACACACACACACACACACACACACACAGGATACACACACACACAGGATGCTAATGTTCACATGTCCGCAATAATGCTTTTCATGCTATGGAAAAAGGCAGGAAACCGCATGGGGTTCCTATAGGTTCCATACATTTAAATAATCAATCATAGACAGCCTTTATTTTTATCCTCCTTCAGCGATCTCAGCATGGCTTCTACCCTGGGAGCAACACAATTGGTCAGGCCAGGGAGCTGCTGCTCGACCCTCTCTCAATACATTCCCCTCTCCCAACAGGTGGCAGTTCTTCCAGGCACCCGCCGGCGAGGACAACCCCATTAATACGTCATGGTGCTGCAGCTGTCAGGCGTCGGCATGTTGTGACACACCTGACACGTTTCACGAGGGATAGACAAGAGAGAGAGAGAGTGTGTGTGTGTGTGTGTGTGTGTGTGTCTGTGTGTGTGAGGAATAATTCACACAAGGTGCCATGCTATTTATTTGTCATTTACTGCCAGAAAACACATAGATTTCTCCTCCCAGCAGCGAGCAGCTCTTTGATGTGATACATGTCACAGGAAGCCTTCCTGGGTTTTTACAGTGTTGGGTCTATGGCTGAGTCCTAAGGCTCCGAGCTGTCAGATGAATTTCGGCTGTGGCATTGGAATGAAAAATATGCTGTTGTGTGTCCATATTTTATCGTGGTCAGGCTCCAGGATGCACACAGGCAGTCAAACTATCTAGGCAGTCAAATGCAATGAAAGGGGGGGAGTCAAAATATTTCTATGTGTATTGTAAGAAAAGAAAGACATAGCTCCATAGTTTGCAGTCTTTGTTTATGTTGTTGTTCTCTATTGTCCTATACAAGTTGTTATGAAGTCTGTCAAGGTCTCTGCATGAATGCAATCTGACAACAAAAGATTGCCAAGATACAGTATAGCCAGTGTCAACCATTATTGGGTTATACCCTTTCTTCTCCTTTAAGACTTGTCTTGAATGGTGGCATATTGAAGGCACAGTATACGTAAGTGGAATAAAGTCAGCGGTTTTGACACATGTGTGATTATGCGCCTCAATTGCGTTTCTCAGCTGCTTTTGACAGCTATATAACACTCAATGCACCAGTCACAACTCTCACACAGACAAAGGGGTGTATCAGTGTGTGTGTGTGTGTGTGTGTGCATGTACAATATGTGTTAGAAATTGCATGTAACAATGTCTGAATGTCTAAAAGACGGGATGGGTGAGTGTGTGAATTGGTGGTGTTGGAAGGGAAGAGATAAGCAAGCCAACGTGATGATGTGGCGATAGTGGCAGATAAGCCTATAATCATCACCAACATGCATACACTACACTAACAGCATGTCTGTGTGTACTCCGAGGACAAGAGAGATGTAGAGAATGGGTGAAAGAGAAGAGACATACACACACACACACACACACAATGGATAAAAAAAGAGCGAACGAGAGTGAGCATAGGGAGAGAAAGAAAATGAATGAGAGAAAAAGAATGTAAGAAATAAAAAAAAATGTCTCTATTTTGCTCTCATCTGTGGACAAGTGCCAACGAGGCTGTGACATGGCTGGTTTGTAGCCTAAATGCATAACCCTTGTGTGTGGGAGCTTAGTTGGCATGGCCTATAAGCACCAACATGGGCCACACAGGAAAGTTATTGCCCCAGCATGACTGCTGCTGTGTGTAAATGTCTGTGTGTGTGTGTGTGTGTGTGTGTGTGTGTGTGTGTGTGTGTGTGTGTGTGTTGTTTTTGTTGTTGTTGGTATAGTACACACATATTAGAAAAAGAATCACAAGAAATCAGTGCTCAAAATGTCTAGAAAAGTATGTTTGGTCGCATTTCATGCAATTTCTAAAAAGAAACGTGAAAAAAATGGCGATTATTTTAACGAGGTGACGATGTGCAATGCAGTGATAACAGCCATACAGGGAGCTCTAAGCACTTCAGTCTCAGTAGTGACTGAAACACAGAAACATACATGTCCAAGCCTTCTATTTGAAGTGAACTTGTAAATATTGTGTAAAAGCATATAGATCATGTTTGTCTTTATTTTATGTGTATTTATTTTTAAGGTTTATCAAGCAATTAGCCAGATGCTTTTTCTCTTGCCTGTCTTCTTCAGAATGCATTGGCGGGCGCTGAATAATGCATAGTTGCATGGGGAGAGGACATTTGTTGTTTTGATTTTTTGAGACGAAATGAGCTGAGATGAAAAATAAGTACTGCCGAGATCAAAGGACTGTTCAAGAGGGTCAGGTTGAGGAGACAGACTTTATAACATGATTCTGCTAACATGGCTAAATATAGTGCCGAGGGAGTGTAGATTAACGTGTGTGTATGTATGTCTTTCTGTCTGTCTGTGGCTGTATGGGTGTGTGTGTGTGTGTGTGTGTATGTGTGTGTGTGTCTTTCTGTCTGTCTGTGTCTGTATGGATGTGTGTGTGTGTGTGTGTGTGTGTGTGTGTTGGTGTGTGTGTGTGTGTGTTTGTCTTTCTGTCTGTGTCTGTATATGTGTGTTTGTGTGTGTGTGTGTGTGTGTGTGTGTGTGTGTGTGTGTGTGTGTGTGTGTGTGAGTTAGTTGTTAATTGAAAATGAAGGATCAATCAAAGATGAAAGTGAAAGAGACTGGCATAATAAAGAGCATACATACACTTCTCCAGATGGTTATCAGGCAGCATGATAAAGACCATACATACATTTCTCCTGAGGGTTATCACTTACACTCTAAAAAACACTGGGTTATTTTCACAGCCCAACCACTGGGTTGAAGCAGTTGGGTACTGTCATGGGGTTATATTAACTAAAATTGGGTTGTTTAATCCCACCCAACTGTTGGGTACTAGTTGGGTCAGTGTCTGTGACCACACCAGACTACAGTAACCAAACCCCTGGGCAACTTTGACTCAACTTCTGAGTTATTAGTGATTTAAATTTAAAATATGTGTCTTGAGTGGCCATTTTCTTGGCTGACAAAGGGGCAGGATCCGAAGGAAAAATGATTAAGTTATCCCACACAGCAACATGATGTGTGGCCGCGGCAGATCCGCCTTTCGCCAAGTTTGTGCATCATTTTTGCTGCGTCAAAAGTATTAGGGCCGTCTCCAGATTGCCCCCCCAAAATTGCTCCGCTGGCCGGACTCGCCTCGTGTGAAATGACGGTTGGGGACTCTTGTGATACTTTAGTTTGAGCTCTACTGCTGTACGGCGAAGCTGCCCAAAGGATCACACAAACGGAGTAAGTATAAATTATTTTTTATTACCATTATTACTTTGTTAGTTACAGCGAAATAATTTGTATGTTGTTTGTATGCTTGTTGATTTTCTGTGCACCTGGTGTTCACTCCTAATGATACAGAAATTATCGATAGCTAACGTTGCTAGCTTGCCTTGCCTAACATAGAGCCAACCTAAATCAGGCGTGGTACAGTATTACAAGCTCACAACGCTTAAAATTGAGTAGTTGTTGTCCCAAAAGACGCTGATTTGGTAATATTGTATTATTCTTTGAACAAAGTATCTCGTTTGAGCTGTCGTTAGCTTGTTAGCAGACATCGCTAGCTGATAGCTGCCTGCTGGCATGGTTTGGCTTCCATGCTAGTTAGCTGACAGGGTTGGAAAACGATGATGCTAACATAACTAGGTAATAGCACAGGGTAATAGGACATAAATATGATTTCGTTGGTGTCATGAACTTCTTTATTTAATCTCTGATCATGAAAACTCGATTACTCTATTAAACTGAGTGAACAGGGATTGTACAGTCAGCTTGCTATGCTATCTTTGAGATCAACCGTCTCCTTATCTTGACTGTGCTGTTAGGATAGCCGTTGTGTTGCACAGTTATTTGTTCGTCCTCACAGTCACAATGTTTAACTTGCTCATCTACCATTACTTAGATGTATATTTCTCTATTGATAGTGGACTTTATTTTACATCGAAAGGCCTTATCAAGACAAGTCTGTTCATAGTCCTGCCATTGATGGAAAATAAAGCTGAAACTTGTTTGTAGCTTTTACAGCTCTGAATTCATTTGAGGTAAAGTTAGGCCTAGGTTTCATCTGCTTGTTTTCCTGAATTCAAAGAGATTTTCACCTGTGTGACCAGTGTGGTTGTATAATTTGTTGTTTAAACCCAGTTTTATCTTCTTTGTATCTCTTAAGTAGGCCTACTTAATAAAATCTACTATATATTTCCCATTTTGATAGGTTTGCGATTGATGATGGTAGATTCTCCTTTTGTGACCACAGACCGCAATCTGAATAAGTTCAGGGTAAGTGTTTATTTGGTTGTAAACGTCTTAAAGTATAATTTTTGAGTGCTGGATGGCATTATAATGTTAAGTTTGTTAAATAGCTAATCTAAATCCTTGCAACCTGTGTCCTGTTCTGTGGTAGGCCTAAATTTGGTTTAGACATGATAAATACATTTTCTGTAGATAGTAAAATGTGCATATTCCTCACAGCCCAGTCACCAGTGCCAGTCTGATTAGAGTGGTCAAGACTACTGCTTCATCCTGTCCTGTCACCTCACTAACCAGAGTAAGAAGTGCTGTTCTAAACTTGATTAAATAGATCTTTGGTAAAGAAATGGTCCACATATCAGTGTTTACAACAAAATAAAATGTGTTTTCTTTTTTTCCTCAGCGGCAACAGGCGGATATATCTACTTACCATTGGAAGAAATAAAAGGTACATTTATAACACACTTAATGTTTACATGTCATCTCTGCTTCCATAACTTCACCTTTAGGTGTATGCAAAGCTCACTTATCAGTATCCTCCAAGTGGATTATGTTGATAGGTGGGCAGAACATGCTTGCCTGAAGTAATTGAAGAGAATAAACATCTGCATTATATTTATAGCAGATGAAATCCAGAGCAACACTTTGACCACTTGTCTGCTTTCATTGCCACTAATTTTATTGTAACTCTACTGATATGATTACAGATGGGGAAGAGCGTTGAACTGTACTTCCACTCAAATCTCAAGGCATGAGGTGCTAAGGGACATCAACAAGGTGCCTGTTGTTGGGGTTCCATTTTTTTTTTTTTTTTTTGGGGGGGGGGGGGTCTGGTGTTAAGTGTTTGAACCATTAATATTCCCAAAAAGAAAAGAAAAAAACTGGTTGCTGTTTTCATTTTTACCACAGTTCTGCATAAATAAGGCATTTTGTTAGTTGTTGTCTAGTAAACTGCATAGTTGTCATTTAGATCTACAGTAAACTTCGCATGCCAATATCTTGTGCTTCACATTGGAAATATTTCTACTGCTGAACGACTTGGCAGCCTGATGATGGGTGTAAGTCATTAATGGAATGTGTTATTTGAACATAATTGACTTTTACAGTGCAGTCTATGGTCATATTTGACGTTGTGTTCTTCTGTTCTGTTTTGTTCTATTTTGCCATTCTATTTTGTATGTTTTAACATAAACCTCAATGACATAATGACTGTAAAGACTGTAATGTACATTTTAAATAAAACAAATTAATTTCATTTTTTGCCCATTTTTTGGTTATCATAAGGATATTTTAACACACACAGGCCAGAACATAGATTTAAAGAAATAGAATGGATTTTAAAACATTATCATGTAACATTCATGTTTTCCAAACATGTATTGTAAGTATTGTAAATTAATAGTGATTGGATAAAGAGGTAAAGAAGAAACTTATAATAACACATAAGTTAGTTAAATATAACCTAGTAATGATGGTGAAAATAACATAAATGCTGGGTTGAAAAACCACCCAACAATTGGGCAGGGTTAACCTTACAGTTTTGTTACATTAACCCAATGGTTGGGCTAGATTATCAACCCAACTCACTGGGTTGACCACACAACCCAATTTACAGGGTTAAAATAACACAGGGTTGGGCGGGACCACTATTGACCCAGTGACTGGGCTGGAATTGGGTTGTTTTTAGCCCATTGTTTTTTAGAGTGTAGCATGATAAAGACCATACATACATTTCTCATGCATTTCTCTCCTACAGCACTGGTTCTGTTGGGGGAGATTATGATGCATGGCACAGAGACAGCCATTGTTTGCGGTCCGCGTATCATCCGATCATTCAAGAATTCCATTCAATCTCGCAAACGAAAAATGATATAACGACTCAATATCTTATTTTCCCATTTTTCTGTATGGTCAACAAATGGGAATTAGTGTTTGTTTTCCTTTTTTCAACACTAAATAGAACAAATAATAAACAGGGTGAATGATCGGATAATACACGGACCGTTTGCCATGATCTATGTAGGATTACTTTTATTTACCCACTCACACTAATACACACCTTATTGTAACAACTCATGGGTACATAGGATAGTATTATCATTAAGATAGAATTATCTGGAGTGAGTCAACTTTTAGCCTTGTTGTTTCACACTGCTAACTGCTGTCGATAAGTATGAGAGTGACCGTATTCCATGCAACACAGACCAAACAGAGAAACGTCAGCCAGCGCTAACTGATATGGACATGAAATCTCCGTTATCATATGCACCCCGCCTTTGTAAGAATTAGCTTTAAGTTTGCATATTCGGTCTACGTTTTACTAAACATTGACGTTCTGATACCTATCAATAGCATCCGGTAGCCTCAAAGACCAGGGATAAAGAATGATTGACTCCCGATTTTTCTTTTGAGTCCAAAAAAGTGCTTAGCACAGGCTGATAAGTGTCGAGCTAAGCCCCTTTTCTGAACTGAAGCACCTGTGAGAATACAGCTAATAATGCACAGAACCTTCTTGCAAGATATACTATTATACCATAATAGGCTATGATAATGAAATCTGAAATGTTAAATCAATCGGTAAGCATCATTAACATGAACAACAGTCAAAGACACCAAGGACACCTGCAACACCAAGGGTAACCAAACTTTTCTGTATAGACGGTTTCACCGTCAAAAACAATGCACCAACGTTCCATGACCCTAACTTTATTTCCGGTGGACTTCCGCAAACAATCAAAATCAACGGAGTTCTTCTGATCAATGGTTTATCAATGGTCATACATAATGAATAAAAAGTACATTTCATAAGCTACTTGTTTAAATTATGATTAACTGGTAATGTACGGAATATGATTCAAGGAAAAGAGCAGTGGTTTAACTATATTTGCTCAAAATGCAACGTTAATCGCGGTTCTTTCGGTAATTGGTTTATCCTGCACACTGTGACAGTGCTATTCAAAGCTGTGCTGTAACTTAACGTTACTGAACTGACGGTCGGACTTCAGATAAGACATCAAGACACGGAGAATGACCGCATACTTCAGCTTTTTCAGTAAACCAAGCCAATAAGATCCGTTTGTAAGACACGGTAAGGAATTTGTTGTCAACAACACAAGGAGTGAGGATGCTGTGTTAGTGAGTTCAGCAATATCATGCTGCCTGCTACAACCCTTGTTATCGATACATGCGCTATAATAATCCTTCATATCGCCCAAAAAAACATTCCTGCATAGATCACTACTTTATATCATTGGCTAATTTCGTTTCATCACCACATTTGCATTTTTTTTACCCATTTCTAATTCTAAGCTACTTTTGACAACTTAGCTGACTGATGTTAGCTATAGCCTAAACATGGCTAGCGGCAGAATGCTCCTTCATGACAGCAGACATTATCCTTCATAACATTCATATAATTATGTTATGCACTGTACCCTTCGTCAGGTCAAACACAGCTGATTTAAAACAGATAGAAACTATCTTACCGTTCTCGTCCTATAAATCCATTCACGCATTAAAACCTTGATTTGTGTAGGCAAGGGCTAGGTCAGCATGTCAGCTTGTCAGATGAATTGCTAGTCACATTAACTGTAGCTTAATTAAATAATTAAACTAAAACTGTTCGTGGTTGCTTCCTGGACTGAAAACACTTGTTAACGTTATTGTGAAGGCGATTTAAAGCACGTCCTGAAACCTCTGTTTACAAAGCGTTGAAATGCTAGGCTAGGTTGCAACTGTACTGACCACAGATAGGCTAAAATACAGTGTGTTTGCGTGCAATGTGTATTCCTGTGCATCAGGGATAGTTTTTATTTTAAGTAACAAAACGAAATGTCAGTGTCGTGGTTTTATTTCAACCTATATTTCAAGCATTCAGACCTGTGCTCATCCTGGTTAAAATTAACTATTTCCATTCACCAATATCTAAATACTTTCAGTAACTCGTTTTTAAAATTATTTTATTTAAATTATTTTATTTATTTAACACAGCACTCCACCCTGACGTTAACTTGCCTGAAAACTATTTTTTACTACGCTTGAGGTCGCTATAATTAATGCAGAAGCCCATTGTATTTCAACAGAACGGAAGTTAATTAAGGGCCAGAGGCAGAACGTTCGGATCACGCGAGCATTCCATGAAACCGTCTATACGGGCCGCCTACTGAAGAATCTAATTTGCTGAAGACCAATACTAATATCCACCAGTTACAAGTGCAGCATCTTAGATTGACTGTGGTTGAAAACCCCATACTGTCTAAAACGTTCCACAAATGTAAACTAACAGTGGATAATGGGTTTGGAGATAAGGTAGGAGAGAACCAACATCTCCCCTTCTCAATCACCTGAAGATGTGCACGAGATGAGCAAACTCAAATGTTGTGCCGTGCCTATCCCAAATCCTCCGCCAATTTGAGGATTTGACACAGAGACAAATAAACATGCACCCTGATCTTGCTAACACCATGACGCTGCGCTCTCGTTCACCACCGCAGCCCATCTGTAGCTCACCTCTAAAATGTAGATAAACAGCACGGGTTTGGATTGAGTGCTGCCTGCCTGCTTGCCTGGCTGGCTGGATGTCAACAGCACACAGCATGTGTAGGAGTGCTGTTTCCGCTATGTAAACAACCCTTAAGGTTTGGAAAGCCTGCCTGAACAACATGGCCACACAGAAAGACTTTAAAAACGAAGTCCCCTTCCATGTATGCAGTCAGTGATTTTCATCAAACAAAGACTTAAAAAACAAAACAAAACAAAAAACTTTGGGGCATTTCTAGTCATCATTGATAGTATAATAAGGTAAGTCTCATACCGTAAATCATATCATGTGAGGCAAAATAAGATACTATGTTTGATGTTGTAAAACATCATGTAAAATTTGAAATTCTAAGTAGGCCTAATCTATCTAATTATCTATCTATTTATCTATCTATCTATCTATCTATCTATCTATCTATCTTAGTGGCTGAGGTGGAGTCATGAACACTCAGCCAATCAGCATGCTGCTGGACAAAAACAAGACACCAGGAGAAGTGGAACTGACCACATTAATGTCTGGGATGCACTCATTATCTCTGGTCAGTACAGCTCAAATTTGGTCATCTGTCCTCCCCTGTCCTCCTGGTTGATGGTCGACATCAGTGTCATGACAGCTGAATGATAATGTGACAGCTGTCCATTGAGTAACACATGCACACACACACACACACACACACACACACACACACACACACACACACACACACACACACACATATGCACGACACAAACACACACACACACACACACAAACACACACACACACACACATACACAGACACACACAGACCCTGGCATGACTGATGGTGTCAGGAAGAGAAGAGTTTCCGCTTCATGAGTCTGTCTGACAGGGAGATGAGATTTTAATTAAGGATACAGCTGCCGGTTCCCTGACCTTTAAGAGAGAGATGGATAGAGCTCTGATCAGCCTAGTCATGAACGGCGGTCAAGAGGACTTCAAGTTCAACCTCACAATCAGGGATCGCAGATCATTTGAGGCCACGGTGGGCGCAGTCAAACCAATATTAAATGTAATGGAAGTGGTAATGTAGTATATTGATCAGGGTGTGTATCTATATATTTTCTCATTATTCCGTGCTATTATTTATGGCGGGTGTGTAAAATGTCAGTGGCCGTATCGACTGGTAAAAGCCTGCATACTGCATATGCAGCACAGTTTTAGAAATCCATTAGAGCTGTTCAGCAATGATTTCTTGGTTTATGAACTCAACAGCAAACAATTCCGCCCTCGCGTTGCCCCTCATTTCCAGAACAGGTTGATTTATTAGGCTAATTTTCTCTTATAATTCTAAGTGAACAAAAAAAAAAACTGCCTCTATTAATTATGGTGTGTCTTGACTCCAGCATGTCTGCAGATGGATAATGAACACACAATCCAGCTGTCATTAGCGTTCTGTAGGCATATGCAATCCCCCCTGTGACCCAGAATCCGGATGGCCCTTAAAAACAATATATCCTTTGATTACTGGAGGCAAACAATACAGTTCTTCTCAGTCGCTTTGGTACATTTCTCAATCAGATCAGAATTGAATTTTTTTTTTCAAATCTTCCTGTTCAGTCTTCACATCGTTGTGTCACATTTGTGCACATCAACATCCATGCAAATGTTTTGCTAATGTTGTACAAATGTATTCAACGATTTGATGTTCTTATCCACACTGAGTGGCAAGAGGATGTATCATTAACAGTTACAAGTTCATTGACGCAAATACTTAGGCTACATATTATTTATCTTGCATGTGGCATTTTAAAAAAACAAAGGAAACTCAGAATGACCCTCTACAGGAGTGCTCAAAAGATGGACACTATGGACAGCATTGGACAGTCAAGTCTGGACTGAGCACTACATAAAAATTATTCCTTTGGCTACCGTGGTGGTTATCAAATTATTATAGTGCATGCAAAGCAATGCACTATATTGTTATTCGGAAACTTTTTTTTTTATTTTTATTATTCCACAACGTTTTTGTGCGCTTAATTCAGCTTAAACTATGCAACGTAGCAACTTCATTGAACTACCGTTGCGTAGGTCTACTTTGGTGACTTGAGCTAAATCGAAACTTTTTTCTATCGTTTACGGTTTTTGCGTTATCGGCGATAAACGAGCGTCAAAAGTCCCATTGAAATGAATGGTGGAACTTTCAGCATTCTATTTCCCATTGTTGTAACCTTAGCCACTGTATTGTAAACATTCCACTGGTCCTGCTGGCAGTCGGAACTTTAGGATCCATGAGAATTCTATGTCAACTAGAAACTATTATCAGCTGTATTAAATCAACTATTTCAACATTTTTAAGCAACTTTACAGTTTGCAACTTTTTATGTACTTATCAACAATGTACAGCTTGACGCAGCCGAAGGCTGCGTCTAACTTTTCCAACCTATTTAACTATTTTAACAAGCAACATTCATCCAACAATCATACAATTCAACTTTAAGCAACTTTTTCCTTTGCCAACTGTAAATGCAACCATCATCCTATGCAACAACTTCCACATTGATGACCTGGCAACCAACATGGCAACCGTTATATCCGCCCTAGAAACGGCCTAGCAACTACCTCAAACACTCATGCTCCATCCCAGGAACCACCACCACGATGATGACCAACCACTCAACTTAGCACCCAACATGATCAACGTAGCAACCAGCATAGCAACTGCCATGTCCGCCCTAGCAACGCCTTAGCAACAGCTTCCAGCGGCCTTGTAACGTCTTAGGAACCACTCCAACAATGATGATCTAGCAATGAACATAGCAACTAACATGATCAACGTACCAACCAGCATAGCAACCGATATATCCGCCCTAGCAACGGCCTAGCAACTGCTTCCAGCACCCTTACGACGTCTTAGGAAACACTCCAACAATGATGATCTAGCAATGAACATAGCGACCAACATGATCAACGTAGCAGTTAGCATAGCAACCGACATGTACGCCCTAGCAACGGCCTAGCAACAGCTTCCAACGGCCTTCTAACGTCTTAGGAACCACTCCAACAATGATGATCTAGCAATGAACATGGAGACCGACATGATCAACGTAGCAACCAGCATAGCAACCGACATGTCCGCCCTAGCAACGGCCTAGTAACAGCTTCCAGCGGCCTTGTAACGTCTGAGGAACCACTCCAACAATGATGTTCTAGCAATGGACATAGTGACCAACATGATCAACGTAACAACCAGCATAGCAACCGACATGTCCGCCCTAGCAACGCCTTAGCAACAGCTTCCAGCGGCCTTGTAATGTCCTAAGAACTACTCCAACAATGATGATCTGGCAATTAACACAGCAACCAACATGATCAACGTAGCAACCAGCATAGCAACCGACATGTCCGCCCTAGCAACGCCTTAGCAACAGCTTCCAGCGGCCTTGTAATGTCCTAGGAACCACTCCAACAATGATAATCTGGCAATTAACACAGCAACCAACATGATCAACGTAGCAACCAGCATAGCAACCTATATGTCCGCCCTAGCAACGCCCTAGCAACAACCTTAAGCAACCTTGCAACTTCTTAGGAACAACTTCAACATTGATGACGTGGCAATCACCATTGCAACCAACATGATCAACGTAGCAACCGGCATAGCAACCGCCATGTCCGCCTTAGCAACGCCCTAGCAACTACCTTAAGCAACCTTGTAACTTCTCAGAAACAACTTCCACATTGATGGCCTAGCAACTATATCATGTTTTAGTTCTATTGTCAGACAACTTTTACTTTGATAAAACTTTTTTTTTTTCAAAACTTTTACTTTGATAAAACGTTTTTAAACTTTTTGCATGCACTATGTAATTTCCATGGAATTACAAATCTAGTTATTTTTATTCCACTTACCGCTTTTGTGCGATTAATTCAGCTTAAACTATGCAACTTTGCAACTTCATTCAACTACCGTTGCGTAGGTCTACTTTTGGTGACTTGAGCTAAATCGAAACTTTTTTCTATCGTTTACGGTTTTTGCGTTATCGGCGATAAACGAGCGTCAAAAGTCCCATTGAAATGAATGGTGGAACTTTCAGCATTCTATTTCCCATTGTTGTAACCTTAGCCACTGTAGTGTAAACATTCCACTGGTCCTGCTGGCAGTCGGAACTTTAGGATCCATGAGAATTCTATGTCAACTAGAAACTATTATCAGCTGTATTAAATCAAGTATTTCAACATTTTTAAGCAACTTTACAGTATGCAACTTTTTATGTACTTATCCACAATGTACAGGTTGACGCAGCCAAAGGCTGCGTCCAACTTTTTCAACTAATTTAACTATTTTAACAAGCAACATTCATCCAACTATCATACAATTCAACTTTAAGCAACTTTTTCCTTTGCCAACTTTAATTGCAACCATCATCCTATGTATCAACTTCCACATTGATGACCTGGCAACCAACATGGCAACCGCTATATCCGCCCTAGCAACGGCCTAGCAACTACCTCAAACACTTATGCTACGTCCCGGGAACCACCCCCATGATGATGCCCAACCACTCAACTTAGCACCCAACATGATCAACATGGCAACCAGCATAGCAACCGCCATGTCCGCCTTAGCAACGCCCTAGCAACAACCTTAAGCAACCTTGCAACTTCTTAGGAACAACTCCAACAATGATGATCTGGCAATGAACACAGCAACCAACATGATCAACGTAGCAACCGGCATAGCAACCTATATGTCCGCCTTAGCAACGTCCTAGCAACAACCTTAAGCAACCTTGCAACTTCTTAGAAACCACTTCAACATTGATGAGGTGGCAATGAACACAGCAACCAACATGATCAACGTAGCAACCGGCATAGCAACCGCCATGTCCGCCTTAGCAACGCCCTAGCAACAGCTTCCAGCACCCTTGCTAATGTCTTAGTGACCACTCCAACAATGATACATGGCAATCACAGCAACCAATGATCAACGTAGCAACAAGCATAGCAACCGACATGTCCGCCCTAGCAACGGCCTAGCAACAGCTTCCCGCACCCTTGCTAATGTCTTAGTGACCACTCCAACAATGATGATCTAGCAATGAACATGGCAACCAACATTATCAACGTAGCAATCAGCATAGCAACCGACATGTCCGCCCTAGCAACGGCCTAGCAACAGCTTCAAGCACCCTTGTAATGTCTTAATGACCACTACAGCAATGATATAGCAATGAACATGGCAACCAACACGATCAACGTACCAACCAGCATAGCAACAGCTATGTCCGCCATAGCAACGGCCTAGCAACAGCCTCAATGCCTTAGCAACTATGACAGATTTTAGTTCTATTGTCAGATATCTGTGCACAAAATTTCACTATGATAAAACTTTTTTAAACATTTTGCATGCAC